>MPNW01000651.1:38260-56362 GCA_011800805.1 Hirudo medicinalis | reverse complement strand
TTATTAAAATAATAATTAAGCTTTTATTACTATAACATAAGAGTCAGTTTTATTTAACACGACATTGTATTTTGCAATGTGTTAGCTGATCTTTTGAGTGCGTAGATTATTAGTGCTTAATTGACACGGGCAATTACAATATTAATTAGTAATTTTTATAATATTTATGGGTTACAAATATTAGTATTCTCCAACAATAAATTTCAGTATAACGCTGTGCTTGCAGGGCAGGTAATAAAAAAATACAAGAATGAAATTGGGCAAGTGGGTTGATCTTATTTCTTCAAGGCGCTAACTAAATTACTAGAAAAGTTATTACGGCGTAATGGGATGCCAATGAGGCCATTAATTAATATATGTAAAACATTACAAAAATGGTAACATTAAATAAATTATAAAAATTAAAAAATTATTGGGTGGATAACAATATTATGGCAATGTTTCAGAACTAGAGCCAGATTACAGAATCCACCTCAAGTCCTTCGTAGAGAATGTTTTTGCTCCTGAAAATCTAGTTACTTGAAGTGAATGGAAAGCAATTAACTGGGAAGGACCTGCTGGAGTACTTTAAGGTAATTGGTTTTTGCCATTATTATTTATTACAGAAATTGGGATGGGGAGACCCCTTGTTGAAAACTAACGCAGTTATTACACTACAAATCACAACAACATTACATATTTAGTATCTGATGACTAAACTGAACAACTTTCAGATTGTCAGATTTATGTCACGGCTCTCCAGTTCAATGGCACTGATGAAGCTCTTACTGAAGCTCTTACTGTTCTTTACTCAGTTTATTTTCAACTGTAAATGTAATTGTAATTTCATGTCGTGTCCTGATGCATTCATCTTGAAGTGATTCCATGATTTTTGTTTATTACTGGTTGTAAACATTTTGATTCCTTAAGAATGCTGTTTTCATTTTTTTTAGAGCCATTTATTAATTCCTTTGGAATGAAAAGACTTGAATGAAAAAGTAAACAACCAGATACAGTAGTCTGCAATTCTTGAAAAGTCAGCTTCAGAGAACATTTACTGTTTCTTCGAATGTTTTGAAGCCCTGAATTAAAATGTGACATTCAAAATGTTTGATTAGCTACTGCTGTTAAGAGATTAAATTTTACTTCTTGTGTTCACAGTGTAGGCTGTGGAGTTTAGGTTATAAGAATTTTATGTTTAAGGCTGTTAAACGTGAGAATAAATCAACGGAGGGGTTGTGTGAATGAAATTTATTGTGGAACAATAAACATACAATTATTATGAACATATTTCAGTCCTACGCAGTATCAGCTAATTTCGTATAAATATTCAAAAAATATTTGAAAAAGTTGAGCCTCAAGAAAACAAGTAAATTGACTTCCCGAAGCCATCTCAACTAAAATGTAGTCCACAACGAAGAGATGGTCACGACGGATGAATTACCTGTAATTTCTGCATACATCGTTCTCGTGACTTGTCAATATGAGTATGCAGGTATCATTACATTGTGAAATTGTACAGGTGTCATCACATAAAACAGAAATTTTAAAACCACACCGGTTGGTTTAATCTGTAAGACATCTTTTACGTTAATCTAAAATTTGCTTCTAATTAGTTTCACATATAGCACGTTAATGCAATAATTTAATAAAAAAAATATTTGCAAGTAAAAGATGGTTTGGCAATAGCTCATATGCAGATGACTTGAGATTTTGAAACAGCTTTTCACATGGCAGAGAACTCAAGCACAGCAAGAGGCTTTTCGGTTGGTGAGAAACAAAAATAGGTCATCTCACCAGGTTGAGCGAGGGTTTGCCCCCTGGAAAAGATGAAATGACGTCCCTGGAATTCAGGAATTACCATAAAGGTTGGAGATAAAATTCGTCGAGATGTAACTTCAGTTTGTGTGTCCTGAAATATTCTAATAAGGACGGGATGTTGGGCGAATGGAAGCCATTTTCAGTCAAGTAATACAACTTGTCGTCGTTATCACCTTCGTGTTCAAAGAGCAGCAAGTGATACACTACGTTGTTGAGCCTAAAAATAACATATAAAACAGTTTTATTTCTGATAAATTTTATAAATCAATGAATGTGGATGTAAATTTTTAAACGATGTGCCTCGGATAAAAAATGTGATAGCTATTTTTTTTTGAAAATAATAAAATACATAACTTCGGTTCAGTTGGATGAAATAAATTACAATATAATGTAGTTCGATGGCACCTACGCTAGATTTGAGTGCTTCTAACTTTATCGAACAAGATGTGATTAAGGAAGGCATTAATAATTCTCACAAATAACATCAGTTTTATCACCACCATCGTCACCATCAGCATCCTCCTCATCATCACCACCACCACCACACCATCACTATCACCGTCATCATCATTATTAATGATTAAAACTTCACCAACTAAATAATTAACACGTACACAAGCGAAATGGCGTACTTCCCCTCCTGGTGATAACGACGACTTTCCCGGTATCGTAGGATGAATTTGCCGTTTTCCTGCCCTTGCAACAGGCTTTCAGACTAAGTCAAATTTCATGGCAAAAATTTAACTGGTTTACCAATTCGCATGTGGCATCAACTAGTTTGGAAAATGTAAGCTTAAAGAATTACTATTCCGTGAAATAAAGCAACAAAATTACATTGAATTACAGAAAGTTTCAACAAGGCACCCCACAAATTAAGGAGAATTTATATTTATTAGCAGATTAAGGGCGAAACAAAAACTCACATGAACATTACAAAAATATGCAGCAATATTGACTTAATGACGAAGGAGTTTGAGATTTTTATTAAACGCTCAGTTAACTACCAAAATCATCATGCTTATGTGCTAATTTTAAATGAGTTACTGGATGCCTTGTACTTGTGAATCAAGGCATTATCAATCGAAGTCACCACAAAAGTAACCGATTGTTAAAGCTACATTCTGAGAATTACGACGAATTGTGACAAGAGTTGAATGAGTATAGAATCTCATGCACTGAAATAACGCTGCATGTTAAGCAGTCCATTTAAATAATTCTTATTAATAAATAATTAATTAATTAGTTAATTGTTGTTTTAGTTAAATGCTCACTTCACTTCTGGTGACATCTCTGAAACCACAAAACCGAAAGAGCGAAACGTCTAATGAGGGCCAATTCCGAGAATCTTTCGTTTCGTCCTGTGAAATAGATATATTAATAAATATAATATTTATATTTTATATATTATAATATATATTTTATATAATTTATATATTGTAATTTATATTATTATATTAGTAATAATTATTTATATTTGTATAAAGATTTTAAATAAAGATAAATAAATGAATATATTCAAGATTCATACAATTTTAATTATTTCAAATTATATCCTTACGTAATAAATATATTCACGTCAAGATTTAAGTAATTGATAAAAATAAATTTTAACAAATAACATAAATTTTAAATTTAAATAATATTCAAAAGCAGGAAATTGAATTTATTGCTATCAATCAGTCATTAACTGAGGCACAATTTTTTGTTTATGTAATAATGCATGTTCATAGTAATGTCTTGGTCAAAATTCTGCAATTAATTATAGAAATAATATTAATATTACAAAATAATTACAAAAGTATTGTTATGTTATTAACAAGTATTTAAAGCGAAAATATTTCTCACAATTACTGTTTCAACCCGGACTTGTTGATTCTAAGAAAATAACGAATTAACATTTTACAATGAAATACCGAAAATTAAACAACCATAAATAAGCCTAATATTGTGCAATTCTTATAAATTAAACTTTTACTGAAGCATAAAACAAAGTAAATGAACTGGAAAATGATTTCCAAAGTGTTTAACAAATGATCACTTCCACGCACTAAATGAACACGTAAAGATTATGATTGTGATTTTGGTTATAATTATGATTATTGTGATGATGATGATGATTATTATTATTATCATTATGATTATTATTATGGTGATGATGATGATGTTTATTACTAACACTATTATTATTATTATTATTATTATTATTATTATTATTATTATTATTATTATTATTATCAATATTACTATTATTATCATCATCATTATCATTATTATTATATTATTATTATTATTATTATTATTATTGTTGTTGTTGTTGTTATTATTGCTGTTATTATTATTACTTCCTCCAAAAATGCTTCACGTGAATCCCGCAGATTTGGGCTGTCAATGCATCGAAAACTGAATATCGTGGTTAGTAGATTCATGCGTCAATTACACACTAGCTTTTAAAGAAAAAAAAAAGGCACGCAAACTTGCTTCTGAGACATCGACATCCTAACATCATTCATCCATCATTCAAATTACACCGACAATCCATTGCTCAACAGAATGTTATTAATACCTGACATTTTAATAACATTCATTGCTCGTATTTCACGAGACATTGCTTTCATGTTTTCACAACCAACAACACGCTTCTAAAGAGAGGGACGCAATCTTTTGACATTGTTTCAATAATGACAAAATGTATGTAATTTATTTGGTCGTAATTATGCTTCATAATTTAAAAGGAATTAAGAAAATGCACACCCACTTTGTACTCTTCACACCTCACATCGTCAGTCAATTGCTTAGTCCCGACTTGAAATATTACTTTGCAGAGCATCGGTTTTGGTAATGGAGAGCGAGATTTGAGGGCTCTCCTTAGAATTTCCAGAATCTTGCATTGGGAGTTGACTTTTTCTCTAATATTTATCCTTCGTTGCATGTGGATGAGGAGAATGTTGATGTCCATCGAATCTGAGATTGTTTCAATTGAACAGTTAGTTGATATTTTAGATGGCTAATTTTGCTTGTGTTCGGAGGCTGGGTTTCGAACACGACACATTACTACAGTTGCTATTAGCGCCGAATGCATGAACAAAACCCATTCGGCCAACCAGCACGCCAATAATTACGTTATAATTAATTATAATATTAAATAAAATATTATTAATAAATATTTATAATATATAAATAAATATTATTAATTATTATATATTTAATATTTGCCATTAATAAAAAGTAATAAATACAAAAAATATATCTAATAAATATTCACAATAAATATGATTAATTCTGTGTTAATTCCCTGGAATTTAGACATTGCAATCAATTGACCATATTTACTGTAAATATTTTCTGCTTTCTTAGCATTTTTAAGTATGACCTTTTTTTTATAAATATTATATTTGTCACGACCTGTTCGCATCACTGAATTTCAGGAGTAAATAAATATTTGAGAAAAGTAAAATATAAAGTAAGCAGTTGATTGACATTCACAGGTAAATGAATTAAGTCGTTAATTATGGATTACTAAAAATTATTATTTATTATTATCTTATTTTTTAAATGATAAATAATAAATACATGAATTAATTAATCAATTTATTAATTATTGCAATTAGGTGTTTACTTTAAAAATAATAGTTATAAACATTAATAAAAATGAAAGTATTTAAAAATGTGATGTTTAAGCGAAATCACATCCTGCTGATCTTCTCCGTTTCAGTCACGAATCAGGAAATAATAAAGTGCCTTAGGCTTTCTAACACAATGATGTTAATAATTGTTAATAATTTAAATAGGCATTATTTTATTAAATACAAATATGTTCGAATGCAGATTGCAGTAATATAATTATTAACCATTCATAAATATTTGCAGCATATTTCTCAAATCATTCCTCTCCATTTCGATGAAAGCTTGTTCCAAAATTCTGAACGTTGAATGAGGCCATTCTGCCCACTTTTTGAGCAGGTTCTTAGCACAACCTTCCCGACATTCCCTTATTTTTTCCCCGAGGATGTGGGCCAATCTCAGGTAGTCCCTTGATCCTGTGTACTCGTGTCTATGGATTTGCCCAGTTCTTCCAGATACTTTGCTGATAATTTGGCAACTGGGTCATCCAGGTTGTATTTGCTGGAGTCGTATGAGGTGATGGATTTCATCTGAAAAATGGTTTTAAATTTTTTTATAAATTCGTTAAATGAAAGAATTATTTCATTTTGTGTTGTTTAATAATCACATATTATCTTTTGCAAGAATGCATACGAAAGAATAATTTTATTTCATTTAAATCCTACATCCAGACCAAGGGACTTCCTGCGTGATATAGAAGTGCCATCGGTCCAACGAACGTAAATTTTACTTCCTTATGTAAGTCCATTTAATAAGCCACAAACTTATTTGTATTCAATATTCACAGACGACTTTTGGAGGGGTGGGAACACTTGCAATTGTTAGCTGATTTCGGGTTAATTTGTGACAAGATGAATAATTGTTACTTTCAAAGCCGAAGGACGAATGTCACGGCAGATGTGATGTCCAGTGTCAAGCAGGAAAATGAAATTAAAACCAGCAATAAAGCTCTGGATGAGTTTTGTTTGACAACTGGATCATCCAGGCTGTCTTAAAAAGTATTTTAGGTCTTTGGACTGATGTAATGTTATCTCTCTTGCGCTTATTTTGTTATAGTATTTACGAAGTGTGCTCGACATTGATGTGAAAAGTGAATGTGAATAATGATTTTTTTTTACAAATAAGATGTTCCCGATGAAGGGAAATTACTGCAGGTAGTCTCCTTCGCTAAATGTTTGTAATTTTTATTCATTTATTAAAGTAAATTCAGTGAAAATATTAATTATTAAAAAAATTTATTTACCGCTTCGTTTTGCTTTAAGTGGATATCAAGTTGAGCACCCTGGAAATAAATGATAAGTAAAACATGTTTTATAAATATTACAAAATGTAAAAATCAATGATTAATTATCAGCTTACAAATTACTCAAACAACAGATAGAGAAGTTGAGTAAAAATAAGTAACATCAAATTATAGTTATGTAATAATAAACGGTAATTACGTATTTTTAATATTAGATCATAAAGATTCTAAAGATTAATAAATTATTATTTTTTTAACCAATGAACTGCAAACAAAGATTACTTTGAAAGTTAGGCACTTTATGTTTTCCAAGTATTCCTTTCCCAGAATTTTGACAGACGATGTGGATTTTTCGATCATTCCGGGATAATTTTTCCGAACAACTCCTTCAACGACATCCGCTACCAACTCGCTGGACTTAACGCTGTGTCGCACTTCACAAACTCCATTTTCAAAATGAATCACTAACAGCAGCGTCATGACATCTAAAACGAAAGATAAAATCGAATTTAGAATCACAACAGGAACTTCTAAAACCCATACTTTCAGCAGTTGCTTACGGCAGCAATTCATTAAAATACTCTTATTTAATTAAGAATTTTATTTAAAAATCTTGTCAAAATTTCAGATCCCAGTCTCAGCGAAACCAGGCGCCAAGGTCAAAAAATGCAATAATGGCCTCAAATGGGCTCCGAAGGCTGCAATGTTATGTGTAATCAGGATTTGAAGAATGAATTAAGATCCGCTTAAGATTATTAATAAGTTAAATAAATAAGTTAAATGCATTTTAAATTTTGAGTTGAAGTGGATGTTATTTTTAAATTATAATGCGTTCGTTTCCATTTGCAAGGGCTAGTCACTTTTTCGTCGTATATGAACAGAAACAAAAAGAATTCTATTCAAAGGAGTTCATGGCTTGATTTTTTTTTGGTACGATAGAAAGGAAGATATAATTATTTACCACAGCTTGGAATTCTTATGTTTTGTAGATGAAATTATTAAATTATATTGAAAAATTAATAAGCACAAGCAGAAAATATCAGTTCATGAGAACATGAACAACAACTTCAACATCAAAAGTAGTCCATCGAACAGATTTCACTTATAAAAAAAGAAAAGCAAGACAGTGGTCCACATGTCATAAACTGCACGAGGTGATAACAACGCTTATCAAACAAGAAGTGATCACCAGACTTTTATTTTATCACGCGATAAATAAATGAATATCCATTTAACAAACATTGTTAAGTCTTTAAAATAAGAGAAAAATGGCGTAAACTGTGAAAACCTCATAAAAAATACTCAGTTGAGTTGAATTACAAGTAATGCCTCATTTATGTGGAAAAGTGAGGTTAGAACCTTGAATAATCTAAAAGGTAAAAAGGTATCTTTACGGCCTTCAAACTGTAACTTTGTAATGACAACATGTATCCATTCTCGTAGATACTCAACAGTTTTATTTGGATGAAATTAACTTTGAGTAGATTAAGGTCAAAATTGCAACAACAAAAAAACAAAGCAACCAATTCTTATTAAATCTACTTAAACAGATTTTGTGGTCATTTTGCAATCAGGTCAAGAGTGAAGTAAATGAATGACAAACTTATGGAAACTTTGAAAACACGAAGTATCTGAATTTGAACAGGAATTTTCAAACAACCTTTGATAAAATCGTCCAACATGTTGACAAGATCGATTCTGAGCATTTCTTTGAAGACTGTTCTTAAGAATCTCAATGTTGTTCCGCTACCTTTATTAATCCAAGCCTTCAATACACGGTAACCTGGATCTGGTTGCTGTCCTATTCCAGGCTGATTGACATTCAGCTTATCAATCAGGGCAAATAGGCCATCGTTATTAAAACAAACCAAACGCCCTAATTCAAGCAATTGATGGTCCGATAAGGTGGAGGCACAATCGTTCTCCCTTCCTATATTATTCATCTTATTGAGTCTTATTGTACATTCCGACTGCATTCAATAATTGCCAGACTAGATCAGACTTTCCGATTATCCGAATATCCGATTATCCAAATATGGAATAGAAACGATTTTACAATGGTTTTAGGTGCAAGACTTCAAAATACGAAACACTTCCCCGTTTCGTGACTACTCAAGATCTTCGCTTTCATAGCTGTGCTGATAAAGCGACTACAAAGGCCACTAATAATATTGATACTAGCTACAATAACATTAGCCGCATAACACCGCAGTCAATTTGATAATGGAAAAGCAAAAAAAATGACTTAATTGAAAAATGTTATTTTAAAGGGGAGGGCCCCAAAAAATTGCCGGGCCCCTGGACACTTGACCCCCTCCCGGCGGCAGTGATAACAGCAATATAACTGGTAACGATGTAACTGATAATAATTACAATAATTAGTGGACCACGCACGGTATGTATTAATAAAATCGAACAAGACGGGCCAGGTGGTGCAATGGATGTAATAGGGTAATTCAAAGGGTGGAGCCAATAAGTAAACAACAACAAATGGGGGAAGCTTTACAACTTACTTTGTCTGCAGGAGGAGAGAAGAGACTTCTCCATTCATGATTAACTTGAGGAACAATTTACATTTTAAGAGCATTTTTAAGCATTCATCGACCAATTTATCATGTAGAAATTTCTCTTGTCTTTGAGAATTACTTATTTTTTGGTTCGATTCGAGCATTTCTGTTGATCCACTTTACTATTCATTACTGCTGTTGCTGGGATTGTTGTTGCTGTTGAGGACCGAAAATTTTTCAAAATGTCCAATGGTTCTCTCTGAACGAGGAACTGCATCACAATAATGAAATTGGCATTCAATTCAAACTTTCTAGGGTTCTATGACGTCTTTTTTTTCTTAAGAAAACTGTAAAGACTTCAATAACAACAATAGCAATAATAACAATAATAATAATAATAATAATAACAACAATAATAATAATAATAATAATAATAACAATAATAGTAATAATAATAATAATAACGTTAATAATAACAACAATAATAATTNAATAATAATAATAATAATAATAATAATAATAATAATAATAATAATAATAATAATAATAATAACAACAATAATAATAATAATAATAATAATAATAATAATAACAATAATAGTAATAATAATAATAATAACGTTAATAATAACAACAATAATAATTTAATATATTAATAATAATAATTATTATTACTTGATGTAATAAATAAGTAAATTAATTAATAATTAATTATTAACAATTTATCAGTATAATTATATATTAATAAATATGTTAATTTAATTAATATAAATATTAATATTATACATTAATTATTGTAATTGCACAATTATAAATTTATTATTACAAAAAGGTTTTCTAAATGACATACGATGTAATATATATATATAATATATTATATAATAATGTGTGACATGAAATAAATAATTGTTTTTTTTTTAATGAGTTATTTATGTTATTTGTCGTTTAATTATTGTCGATTTTTTAAAAATAAATTTCCTCTCAAGTGCCAAGACTTAAGTTGATGTTGAGCGATATCCTGACATCTCAATTTCAAGGAAGATTTTAATAATTTTCCTCTAATGACTTAAAATACTACAAGATAAATGGCAGTCGTTTCAATAATTAAGTAAATTAAATTGTAATTTATAAATTACCTGAATAATATTTACTTGCTTAACTATTTATTTATTAGGGATTTAATAATTTAAGATTCTATAACTAATACATTATGCATCGATTAATGAATGTCACCTAACATAGTTTTAAAACTTTAATCATTTTAGACTTTATTCTCTGCAAAACTCCATTGAACTCCTCAAATCCAAAACAGAAAAGCACAAACAAAGGTTGGAAAACGTACAAGTTCCCATAAATTGTAACCTAATAATTATTATTACAACATAATAATTATAATTTCAAGGGAGAAAAATATAAAAACATAATCGATTGATTTGCAGATTTTAACGACTTCAACTGTACTTATCTTAATTTTATTTATTGAGAAAATAACTATTTTCATTAATTATTTACATTTATAATCATAGCTGCTTCTAATTTGAAGACAGGTACAATGCCGATGTTCGTGGAAAAGTTGTTGTTCTTGTAATATTTGATCAAAGATTCCAATCTGTAGGCTTTGTGTCCATCGTCAAAGAGGAAGTACTGAGTGCTCGATGTCGGCCTTTCGTGGCTGAAGTAAATCCTGAAATGGTAGACCTGGCCATTCTTTCTGAATAAATTATTCCATTAAAAAAATTAATTCTACTTTGTAAGTAAATTAGTATCAAAACTACTGTAATATAGTTTCTAAATACAGGTTTAAGCAGGTAAAGCATGGTCACTTACAGTTCTCAAGGCGCCTCTTGACTTATGTGCAAGCGATCGTGCTTTTAAATGTACTTGTTACAATTAATATTCAGTATTTCAATCTATGACATTTCGTAAGTGAATGTTATTATTCTTATAAGATATTATATAATATTATTATATAATAAAAATGTTATATTATTTATTTTTATAATAAATCTAGTGTCGATATGGTAATTATTATTCTTGTGTCTTCAGACAAGAAACTCTCAAGAGCAGCTCGAAGGCACACAATGAAACAATGTTTGTGTTTATTAACTAGCTGCAGCTGATCGGAACTCGGAAATTCCATGGGAAATTTTGAATGAGTATTAATAATAACAAGTAACAATAACAACAGGAGCAACAACAACAGAAATAACAACAACAACAACAACAAGAACAATAATAATAATAATAATAATAATAACAATAATAATTAAATAACAATAATAGATCTTTCATTCGACTAACACTGTTGACACTGCATATTTCGAATTATCGCTCATGGCCGTCAAAGGACGAATTAAATAAGTCCCTGTTTCCTGATTGGACAGTCTTTCAACAGCCTACGAAATATGTAAATATTAATCCAGTAACGAGACCATACTTATTAATTATTAAATATATATTTATTATATATATATTTATATATATATTAAATATATTTTAATATAATTATTAATTATTAAATATATTCTCACTGTAGACTGTAAGCAATTGCGAAATGTATCAGCTTCAGTATTTACCTCACAGTCATTTAAACCTCCAGGATTGATGCCTAATTGACGAGCAGGTCGCGTTCCTGTACACGGCGGTAACAGCAACAGTCGTAATGTGTCGTGTTCGATACCCAGCCAGCACTGTCGCAAGCGCCTTTTTAAATGGTTGACAAGAAGCGCCTCTGACTTTATGCATATGGCGCTATATAAATACTACATTTACATTTAGTCCATCAATAATGACTACCTATTTTTATATTTTATCTCAAGGAATTCTGGATTTCATGGTAATAAAAACTTAAAACCTGAAGGAATGCTCTGCAAAGTGTTACCTGTTCCCTTGTTAATTGGTAATAGCCTGGTATTGATGTTATTTCTTCAGGCTGTTAAGAAATTATATTAAACATTGATAATTTTAATAAATTTACTTCATTTATTGGTCAACAATGTCTACAAATGTAAGGATTTCATGTAATGATAAACATTTGTTATAATTAGCAATTCTTGTGTTAATTTTCAATTAGATTGTGATTTTAAAATAATAATGATTTTATCTTAATTATTCTCACCTCCTCAACTGCCCTTATTATGACGTTTAATTCTCCGCCCTGATTTAAATAAATAACAATTGCACATTAAAAATAATTTACATTTAAAACATGAATAATTAAATAAATCAGTAAATGCATAAATAAATAAATAATGTTAAATCTGTATATAATAAATTAAATAAAATTTTTTTTTCAAATAATAAAATATAACTCACCACGAAATCACCACAAGTGCGTCCGTTTAAATCCTGATGACCTTCGACCTCAAAGATGACCTCGCGATTCGGGAACTCTTTGGAAAAAAAGGAATTCAAAGCAATTCTTATCGGGACTTTCCTTGGAACTCGAAGCAAAGTTTGACTCGTATTCTGTCTGTAGGACCACACAACAAATATATCCTTGTGACCTTAAAAGTTATAGTTAGATTTTCGTTAATATTGAATAATTTCAATTAATCATGGAAGAGAAAAAGGTTGACAAAGCAAATAAAGCAATAAAGGAAGATTGTAACTTGAAAATGACTTCAATCTAATGTTTTGAACAATTTAAGCAATAATTGCATTACATTATTGCTCTGGATTATTGTAATTTATCAATAATTGTTGTAATTTATCAATAATTGTTGTAATTTATCAATAATTGTTGTAATTTATCAATAATTGTTGTAATTTATCAATAGTTGCTTTTTTTTATTAAAATTTTATTTATTAATTATTCCATTTGTTTACATTGTCAGTTATGTTTACATCCACATAATCATCATAATCATTACTATAACTTGAAGCAATAACATAATGTTGTTGTATTTACAGGAGCAGCATCCAGGGTCAATGTGTATGAAGTTGATGCCAGTGAAATTTTCTACTTCTTATTATTGAATATTCAAGACAAATTATTCCATAACATTAATGATGATGACAATAAATGCAAAAAAACATAAACCGATGAAAACATTGTAAGAAGATACTCAACAGAGTTTTATGCTGAGATGTTTTAGAAAAAGTGAAAAATTTAGGTGAAATTTCTTCGAAAAAATAATAATAACAACACCAACATAGGCATCGTTATCACAATCATCATCGTCATTAGTTTAAGGTACTCACACCACATCAAATCGTCTAGTTTGTCTACAATTGCTCTATGTCTTTGGCTGAAAAGCGTTTTCATTATCCTGAAGTTTGCCTGATTACCACGAACACTCGACCAAAGTCTAAGGAGTTTTGACCCTTTTTCGGAGCTGGTCCTGATGTAGGGCAAGTACTCATCCATTCCGAGCAAACTGGCAGCCTCTTGGTAATCATCCTCCATTAGAATTCCTAACTCCGCAATGGCACACTCCGACAGAACTCCAACTGGCTCATTTTCAGCGATTTTATATCTTTCATCCCACTTTTCAGCCATTTTAAAAAAATAAATTAATGACTTTGAAATTGAATTCGAATAAACAAGACACTTCCTAAAAGTATAAAGTACGACCAAAAGTTTAAAGTATATTTTACAAAAGCTTTATTAGCTTTTGGGCGAATGTGAAGTGTGAATGTTCGTGCTGCCTATAATTGTAAGCGAGAAGTAGCCAGGCATTCATTCAATAAATACATTTTAATAAAAGCGAACTGCAAGAAATGCTTTAAAACAATAATATTTAAATATTACAGCTAAGAATTGTTTGAAATATTTCAAAGCTTATCTTGATAGCCGCAATAACTGGTAACCAACAACAATTTTAATTAATACTAGTAACAAAATACATTAATTCATGACATAATTATAAATTTACATTTATTAACAATTTAGTAACTAACCTAATTAAAGCTTAAAGCTTTATTTTTTTAATTAATTATTATTCCAACCAAGATCTACGTAAACTGTCACCAGATGACTTAGTTTTATTTAAGTCTCGACTAGAATGGTCTAGTACCGATGTTACACCGATGTCGACAAATGTAAATGTAAGTGTGAATTTAAATGTAATTCATTTCTATAGCGCCATATGCATAGGGTCAGAGGCGCTTTTTGTTAACCACTAGCATAGCTCTCCTTCGCTTGTGACATTGCAAGCTGGGTTTCGAACACGACACATTACTTCTTCTTGCTTCTAACCATCGTCAGAGGATGAAACCCCTCATCCACTGACATTGCAGCTACTTCGATTTCGGCAAAGTTCAAGTAGGATTCAATGCTCTGCGATTTATCAACTTCTGGTGAATCGGACCTAACGTTGCCCGTCCTCGTTTTGAAGTTGTCCACAATTAAACTGCTAATTTAAAACAAAAATTCGTATTTTTTTGCTAAGATTCTCTATTGGGATACACGTAAATGAAAATTATGTAGGTAATATTTGTCATTTTTTGATTTGGAAGTTCTAAACAAGATTAATGAGCATTCAAACAATCCGTTGTCTTATCAAAAGATTGATTAAATTTACTAATTGATGATAATTTATTAAAAACTCAAAACATCCGTTTAATTTCGGTGCAAATGCTAAAAGCAGCTACGAAAAGTTGCTTATTCGTTTTATTTAAATTTTCTGTAAAATCATTTTCGTGAAAATGCAACAATTGATCGTCTTATCCTTCCTTCTCCTGATTCATGAGGAGATGTTTGCAGATGCCCCACACCAGGCAGCTGGAGAATCGGAGAAAGTGAAACAGATAAAGAAACCAGTAATCAGTGCAAGAGGTTCATCAACAACTAAAAGAAGTCCATGCTCGTGGAATTATACTGCGAAAAAATTGGATTGTTCATTCTCGTCAAGATTGCATTCAAATAAATTGGTCGACGTAATAATGGCTGTTGCAACGATCGCACTGTTTATTTAAGGAAATATAAATGATTCGTTAAGAGAAATAACCTGTCTCATCTTCATTTGGAAAAGCTATAACGACTCCAGTTTCATCATTCCAATAATAAACTGATTTTCTTTTGTAAATATCACAAATTAAAACAATTTTTAACGTCATTAAATAGCACTCTGGAGGTCCAAGTAAAGGGATTCCATAATTGTCTTGTTTCTAATAGTTATATTCTAATATTTAATTTGTATATTCTAATATTTAACGTGTTGTCGATTTTGAAGTTTTGCATACTGAAATGAAAAAGCTTGCAAGTAATCTTGTGCAAAACATTACTTATTCAATGTTATACTTCCTCCAAGCAATTAAGAGGGAATTTGTGATGACCAACTTTTCAACATCTCATCCGACTCTCTTCCATTTCTTTTAAGCATGAATTAAAAATGCTTGCTCATGGTATTATTTAAACAGCCAATTATTTTGTCTATGGAATAAATAACCAATCAAACTGATAATGCAAGTCAATGTTTAGAGAAACTTTGCGCTCACTTCTGTAATAGTTTGGAGTTCAGCAAAAGGTTGGCCACTCATTTGATGAGTTTGCCCAATTTTCTCAGCAGTTGACAGTTTGGAGAATCAAAGAATGTGAATCTCAAAGAAAACGCGAAATCCAGAAAAAAAAAAAAAAAGAGGAGCATATGAAAAATTGTTGCATCTTCTTTGCGATTTTACAGAGCAAGACGAGGAATGTCAAGACTTAGGCTACTCTTTGTACATGTGCCTGCTTAAAGTGCGTTGGTTTAATAATAGCCACTGCAACGTTTGTTGCCTTTTGCAATGACATCGATTTTTATTTAAAGAAATAAAGATAACTAAAAATACATAAAATAACTTTTTATTTAGAATTATTCAATAATTCCTCTGTGCATAAAAAGTGTCAGTTTCGCTTTTACAATGTTCGGACGGTCACAGGTTTTCCACAAAGTCGTTTTAATTCGTAAGACAGACTTTCTTTCCGTCAATATTAAATTGGATATTCATAAGTTGGTGACATCACCATGGAAATTAATTCAGGGTTTTATTAAGTTTGATAAAAAGCAATCTGATACACTTTTCTGAAATAAATTAAGTTAGATTAGACTAGATTAAGTATTGCCGACCAAACATTTAATCAATTGTGTAACACAATACTTACATCATGTTGAAGTAATTTGTTTAAATTTTATGAAAAGTAAGTCAGTTAAACAGCAAAGGAATTTGATAACGGCTTTTAATGTACAGCTGAGTCTAACTGGAAGTTTGTCCTAAATTAGTTTACAATAGTTGATAAATAATCTTAATTTTCCTTTTTAATTTAATTGTCATCCAAATTGTACAGGCCAATTGTACAGGTCTGAGCACTATTCATTGATCCTCGACATAAAACTATACTTTCATCTTTTGTTAGCGAATGTTCGCCCTGCGCAAGAGTCAAGTGAGATGTCCTGTTAGCCAATTTCTGAGGCAGTCTTCGTGGAACATGTGTGAGCAATGGAGTCGATATATCTTTTCCTTCAAGACGAAGTTTGAGATGCAAATTGTGCACATCTGATCTTCAACATCTTGAAACCGATTGTTCTCAAACAATGAGAAATCCTCCGTGTCGATGCTATTACTAATATTAATATTATTCACGTCTAAAATTGCCTGGAAAAAGAGGCTTCTCCTGTCAGTTAAGTCACTGAGAATGTCAGACATTTGGTCTATGAGAGGCTGCTCGAACATTTCTGCAAGCGTAGAAATATAACCTACAAACATAAGTTATATTCATTAGCGAGTTAGATTGATATCGAGAGTTATGATTTAAGTGCTAGTTTATTGATAACATAATAATAACGTAACCTAGTAAGGTCCCGTCGTATGTTTGCAGAAAGGAAAGAGTGTCAGTCAGCAGGCTAAGTTTTCTTTGAAAGACTTTATTAAACATTTTATATTAAATAAAAGAAATTCTGAAAAATATCGTTATCTCAAAATACTTTTTATAATTTCTAAACTTCAAATAAACTTAACGACCATTCAAATAGTCGATCATCTAGATCTATATCATCTGTAGAAGAAACATCTAATCGTACTTATTAAACTCAACTCTTGGAAAGACTTTTCGCGCTCAGAGTTTTCACTTTGACAGAGTTTGAAGCACAGTTTGGCCACTTATTTTACATTGCATTTGCAGAATTAGCAGTCTAGACATACAATTTAAAACATTTTGACGCATCGACTAACGAATGCTTGCAAGTCTCAATTCACTTCATTTTCGTTGAAACACATTTGTCCTGCACAAAGGGCAAGTGACATTTTTTTCCAGCCATTCTCTCAGGCAGTCTTCGTGGAACGTGTGCGCACACTGGAGTCGCTTTACCCTTTCTCCACATTCGTAGTCTGATATGCAAATTGCACATCCCCTCCCCTCAGTCATCTGGCATTGAGTGAGTTCAACGATTGGCAAATCCTCAAAAGTAATGCGATTTTCTTCTCGAACGAGACCTAGCATACTTACTAATTTGGTGGCACAGTCAAACATCCGTTGCCTCTGAGGTTCGTCGTAAACTTCTGGATCATAAATTAGTCCGAGGTCGTTGCCCAGACACGTTGGACAAATAGAGACTGCTCGTCTGCTGCACAAGAAAGCAATGCATTCATGGCAAAAGTAGATTTTATCCATGATGTGAAGCATCGCCTCGTTTGAAACTGTTTAGTATTGTTTTATTTGTTAATCAATGTGTAGTTGTTTTATTTTCTTCATCTTATCCTCTAATATTCTGCACGAATATAAAAGATTCTTAATAAGCGGCTAATCTATTTAGCGGTTAATTTTTTTTTTTTTACAAACTTTTACACATTAATTAACGTTATTAAAACCAATTGCTTATTTATTTTATTTATTTATTTATTTCCAAAAATTTGGTCAAAGGACACTTTGAAAGCGCCTCTAATATGACCAAAACGAAAAGAAAGACAATAACTAAAGAAAAACGAAAGCCACGACGAGCGAAAAAGAAA
>MPNW01000651.1:20739-37773 GCA_011800805.1 Hirudo medicinalis | reverse complement strand
GAGTTGGGAGTCCGAGAATTTTTAGACGGATGAGATATCGGTGGTTTCGAACTGCTGGAATAGATTTGGTAAATCTTCTCTGTACAGATTCGATATTTTTTATATATATATATATAAGTTTATGTATATGTATATGTTTTTGCAAAGTGCAATTTGCGAGGTCAGGTCGTAGCAGGTGCTCAGTTGGTGAGTCCGGCTTACCGTGGTTATACAAAGTAATTCAATCAATTAAGTGAAGTGAATTAACAGCAATAAGTGCACAGAATTAAGCACTAATAACTCTCACGTTGGCATCGCGAATTCGAACCCCGTCTAGGGCCTGCCGGAGGAGGGGTGGAGGTTCAGGCGAGCTCCTGCTTCGAAGGGGGCCTCAAAAATTGAATCATGACATTTATTTTTTGCTTTTTCATTACCAAAACTGACATAACTTGATGGAGGGATCTCCTAAATTTGTTAAATGGCCAAGGCCCTCCCCAAGGGTCTACAACCATCCATCCAATACTGCTGTTAACATGTTTTACGTAACACTCACAGATTCAAATAATCCTTTTGATTGACACTGCTTGACCCCTGCCTTAAAAGTGAACATAAAGCATTTATCCCCTGATGGGCAGCTTAACTTATGCCCTTTTGGACGAAATCCTACTTGTTTTGGAGGCTGTTGTTGCTGTTTGAGTATTCCCTTGATCCCCACTACTCAGTGATAAAGAAATTACAAAATACAAAACAATTTTTCTGCATTAAAGACCTGAGATTTACTTCTTTTTTACATAAAATTCAATGATTAATTTTTTTTTCCATCAAAAAACTTGAAACAAATATTTGAATATAAATATATAAAAGTAATTTGAAATGATATTTGTTAAGAGATTATTTAAAATTGATTATCACCACATTAAAAAAAAACCTGACAAAATCTGAGACAAAAGGCATGTCTGAAAGTTATTGATATGGTATCTCTTGCTACATGTTTATTTTGAAGGCACATGATTTGGATTTGAGAGGTTTGTCACACAGACTTCTAAAACCACTGTGAGTTAGTGTTATCACAACATTAACATCAGTCTTGACAAAACATTCAATTAAGATCAAAAGAGCATTTTCAACATCTAAAAACAATTTTTACAATGAAATCTGAACTTGTAAAAGTTGTAGAACGTTTTTAAATTTCAAAAGGAGCTTTTGAAATAAATTATCATTGAGGTTAAATGTTGGTGGTCTTGCACAGTTACCTGCGGGAAACTGCTCGGATCGACCACAACGAACAAGAAACTGCGAGTTTGAGTAACAACTAAGGCAACAAGTTCTGACCTCGAGATAACGCAGAAGTGAAACATCAATTCAAAAGTCTTGTTCTCCAATCTCAACAGTTTTCATCGGCTTAAAAAGATTTAAACGACAACTTTCGGTAACACCTGACCGAACGATAATCGATTAGTCGATAAACAGGCACCAGATATACAGCTGCCTGAGTTCTAGCATTTCATCGAACTTACTGCATTTGGATGTAATGGGGTAAAATAACCCAGTTTTGAATTCAAACCCATGAGTCATTCTTTTGTGGATTTCTTGGACGAGCAACAGGAGGGTAGAGCTGGTTGTCCATGTTTTCCTGAAAGAACGGATCAGAAAGTCAGCCAAAGTTACTCTTGATATTACAATATTTAACAATTCTTAGAACTTACAATACCTGATGATTGTTAAGCAAATATCAGTTGTTAACCTAATCACCTAATTTTACTGATAATTAAAATAACATGGAAAGGTTAATTAAAATCAATCGTTTAGTTAATCTGCTGTAATTGCAAACCATATCGGCGGAAGTCCTCGCGGTTCCTGCGTTCGAATAATCTCCGGGAACCCAATAAACTCCCCGATCCCTGCCGAGACTCGTCTGCCGTCGATCGGAACGTCCCCGTCGGGGATCGTCGGTTCCCGATCCCCCCAAGAACCCTCCCTGGGATCGGTCGACACCGTAGCCGTCGAGCCCCGAGACAACGGAGTTTCGGAGGTCGTCGTTGCTTTTGAAGTTTTCCCTCGAGACCCTGCTGCTCAGTTGCATGGCGTGGAGTGCATCGAGGGGCACTTCTTCATCTCTTATCTGCTGCTTGGTCAATCGAGAGTCCCATTTATCGATTGAGTAATCTCGGAAATAGCTTACTCAAATGACTAATTAAAAGAAGCACTAAAATATATCTTTAATGATTTTTAAACATAACTTTATAATTTACCTCAAATGGAAACAATTAAATTTAAGCTTAATTAAGCTCTTAGAAGCAACTCAGTTGTTAGAAATTTAGATGATTATTTGTGAATAAGAATTACATTATTTTATGAAACAATGTGGAACAAATCCAATCAAAATTTACTGCTTCCAGTCACTTAATGCAAACAGATACATGTAGACCTAAGAAATTACAGAGAAAAACTTACAGGCGAGTAATAAGAGGGAACCCCACGAACTGAAGTTTAAAACAAGAACAAATAAACAACTGAATGAACTAATTAACATATCATTAACATATCATAACTTTATTTGTTATTATTTAGAAATTATTTTATTACCCGAGGAGTTTTGATTGAACGACAAGTCTCCATTATCTTGGCGAGCAGCTTTTCTAAAGGAATTGTCGAGTTGGGTCCGCCCCTGAGACATGATTGGTCGATTGATCGTATTGTCGGCCGACGATGCACCTCTAGAGAATTCAGATGCATTTGAAAAAAAAATTCCAAAAAAGGTTGATTAAATTCAAAAGTAACCTCGATAATAAAATATAATAAAATCAGAATGAATTATTATCATTATTGAAAAATATCGACATGTTAATATTACTCAAAAAACAAATGATTAAAGACCAACCCAGAGGCAGTTGCAGTTGGAAATGTGAAGTCACTCTGCTCCCATCCATTTCTCTTCAGTTCATCGTGGAGGTCGCCGTACTTCCAGATCTTCTGGAGCAACTGGAAAAAGAATTAGTTTTAATATGAATTTATGAATCATAATTATTGGGCCAAAGTCAATATATGATATTAGTAACATAATAAATTAAAATTACTAAAAAAAATATGTTTTACTAAAACAGCAAATGCAATGGCAATATAATAATAAAGTAATAGCTTCGTATTGACAAAAATCAATTAATTAATAAATAATTCTTTAATTAATAATCATAAATAAATTTAGCATGACCTACCTGTCTCGAATATCTGACAACTTTATCGTCGAACACTCCAGGTGGGCTTTTCGAAATAATCATCAACTTCTTCACACCTTTTACGTCGACAAAGACCCTGTAAGTTGTGATCGTGTAATAAGTTGTGATCGGACGATGTAAATGGTCATGACTGTAAATATTCATTCGTCGGTCGACCGAAACTTATAATTATTAATAAGGACGTCACCGATCCAAGACATCGGAACCAAAACGTCGACATTAATTGCTTGAAAACGACGGGCACGTTCTCAAAAACAAAAACAAAAACAACTACTTTCTAAATTACTCCTCAAGTGGAGTGAAATAAACTTTCATGGATTAAATAACCTACGATTACCTTGCAAAAGCAGAATTGGACTTGACGACCTCGTATAGCGTCGAAAGAATCGCCAGCAGCGTGTCGTCTGACAAGTGGAACTTCGAGTGTTCGGAAGCTGTCGGAAGCTTTTCCACGAGGTTTCTCATGGCGTGCTTGCCTTTCAATTTCGGTTCGTTAAATTTAACTAATTAGTTATTTATTATCATTAAATTTATTTATTTCAATAATCATTATTTAAAAAATTCTAGCATGACAGCCTAGTTCAGTAAGCACGACAATATTTAATGAAATCAATCAAACCAACGAGATTGCATTGCAACTCGTTAATGTTAATCAATATTTTTTTTTGCTCATAAACCAAGAAAGGATCTTACAATTCTGTACAAATGTGCATTAGTGGTCTCAGGACACTTCAGTTTTGTGGAATAAATAAATTAAAACAAACTCAGAACTGTTAAATGATTGCAATTTGATAATAAACGGCAAACCGACCAATTAGATCTCGACACTTGTCGTCGAGAGCCAGGTTCCTGAGAGACCTTGCAGAGGCGCAGACGACTTTGTCGGGGGAGTCGTCGATGAGCTTGATGATGATGTCGATTCCTTTTCTATTTCTCACTGCATCTCTCAGATCTTTCGAAGGCTTTTGTAGGAATGGTCATAAATTTCATTAGTAATTACAACACTGAATTTTGTTAAATATTAAAAAATGGCAACAAATAAATGTAATAGCCATCAAGTAAATAAAATCAAATTGAAAAAAATTGGGCAATAATTTAATTTTTAAAGTTAATGTCGAGTTGTTTCAAGACGAGTGGAACTCGAGAGATTAAACATTAGGTCGACCCATTTGATTATCCGACAATAAAATGTAATTACAAGAGATACAAAAAATTAATAATCGATTTAAATAATCAACAAAACTATTTCCACACTCATCGCCGACCATTATTTTCTCATCGAACAGACGAAACGATCGTCCGTTTTAAGCAAAGTCGACGGCCGATCAGAATTGTACCTGCCAGTCGCATGCCACCAGGTTCTGGATTGTTCCGGCCGTGGCTTCGAGGGTGTCGGGGTTGGTGCAGTTGACCAGCAGGGACAGGTACGTGTCCAGGATTTCGGGGGACCACAACTCTGCCATCTCCCTTGCGTTGGTCTGCTTCGTGAGGTCGAATCTGGGAGATCAAATTAATTCTTATGTTTAGTTATGTTTAATTTATTATTTTTTATTTATTTAGTGTTTAATAATTTTTTTAGAAATTCACCAGTCACCATAAGTAATTTGATTACAAATATCAAATATTACAAATATTAATTAACTTAAAAAGACAATTTATATTTTCAAATGTACAGAGTTCAAGATTTAAGAGAAAATGTTTTGTTGAAACTCTAGAAAGTGATTCCTCACATTGGAACGAGGCCAATGTTGCTGCTTTTCTTTTGCTGTTTGTTCGTTGATTTGGATTTGTTGCCAAAGCATCCAGTCTTTGGATCTGATGGATATTTGTATGCAACAATTTAGGTAAACATTAGTAAATACAAAGTATACCTTTTATAACGTCTGACTAACAGTAGTTATCAGTATACCTAATTGTGTAAATAATCCACAACCAAATTGCTGAATCTTGGGCGAACGAACCCTTCATAATTAGTGGCTGGTCCAAAAGATTGGAACAGCAAATTATATTACTAAAACCCCACCTTTAGAGTCTGAGTTGAGGATCTTCTTCCTCAGATAATCTGGATCAGCAACCTCTTGGCAGGCATAACTGAGGTTCCTAAGGATGCAGACGCAGTTCTCGATGCTCTTGTTGTCGCAGTCCTCATTGGCCAGGGACTGCTGAACGACCCCGATCAGGGAACTGATCAAACCTTCGCATTCCCTCATCTTCTTCCTCGCATAATCTCCGTCGGAACTTACGTTCCTGAGGATGGAAATTTGGAAAATAATTCTTGTAGAAAGATTTTGCAAAAATAATTTGTAACGTCAATGCAATATTTTTCATTTGAAATGAAATGTCATTTAAAGACCAATCAACTGAAATGGAAGAAGAATGATACAAATAATCACAAAGCAGAATTAATTCAATAACACAGAATAATATGATTTAATATAAAATTATAACTTTCTAAATATTTTAATTTTAAATTTGAAGAGGTTAATTATCGTTAATGAATAAATACAAACCTGAGGACTCCACTTGCATTCCTGAAAACAATCGACCTGTAACGGGGAAAGTTGTTTTGATCGAAGCTCCCCCTGGCTAGGGGTTCGATGATTTGGTCCAAGAGGGTCTTCAGACCCTCGTCGATTATCGGTTTCTTCAGCTCCTGTGAATTTGATTTTTCGTTTTGTTTTGTTTGACGATTTTATTTAAAATTATGACTTATTTAAATAAATATCAGAAAACATTTGATAATTTGATGTTGTCGTGTCATAGTCGTTGAAAAACGTTTGCTAAGGACGTCTAGTTATTAGTAATAAATTATTAACAATATTAAAATAAGTTGTCAGCTGTTACTTTAGTCTTTTTGGTTATTTTTTTAATGAAACTTAAAACATTGTATTACCTACAGGTTCTAATAATCAGCTCACATATGCACTGCAGAGAGAAGGTTAACTGAACTAAGAGGTGTGTGACAGTAATTTGTACAATGTGTGACATCAATATGTACAATGCTCACAAATCATCCCTGGAAAGGATCACCACATAAATGGTTAAAAAAAAAGCCTTTGCTATGTTATGGTACTGCATAAGTGAACTGTAATCACCACACAGACACGAGGCAATTCGAACTGACCGCACATGAGGAAAGATTCCAGATGATTCCAGAGACTAGTTCCAGTATTTCCTGATCCGACGTTCTCCGGACGAGTCGAACGAGGGTCGTGATTCCGTCGTTGTTTTTGATCTCCTTCTGCAGACGAAAGAATGTTTTCCGTTAATAAATTTAAAAAAAAACCCTGGGATGCACATTTGGTGATCTGTTTCCTTAGCGTGGCATCTCAGTTTGTGGAGTGTTTTCTTGGAAATTATCTTGAAAAGAGCAAGTGGAGGCATGATAAACTCGATACAATTTCTAAACATTTTTGGCAGAAATTGCAGTTTGACAAAGTTTCCAGGGACATTGCCAATGCTGAGTTCTAAGTGAAGAAAGATGACTCATAACTGTGCAAACATTCTCTAAGGAGTTGTACTACCATTGTCTCGCAGAACTGAACAATGTCGAACGACTACGTGGCCCTTCGAAAAGCACTTGAAAGAATGTCTCAAGATTCCCACGCATTCCGAGCAACGTCACGTCCTGCTCGGCCGACAGTACGACACGCACGACGACGTGCGTAAAGAAAGACGTTCGTGAGTTCGAAACCGTCTAACGAGTCGTCGACGTCACCGACCTTGTTGTCGTCGTTGGCCCTTCCGTAGCAGAGGTTTCGAAGGGCACCGCAAGCTGCCCTGTGCACCTCAGGTTGGGCGTGGTTCACGAGGTTCAGGAGAGGTGGGATGCCCCTTAGGACCCTGTGCAGAATAATGTCATGTTATGTGATATATCAAGTATATCAAGTATATCACTTGATATCAATCTTTATCATAAATGTAATTCATGCTGTAATTATGTTGGTTATTGAAGTTGCATTTCAAGCATTTTTAGGAGATATTTTATGAATGTGTCATTGATCCTTTATGACTAGCCATTACAAGGAAGTTATGAATCTAAGAAATTAATAGTAATAATAATAATAATAATAACAACGGTAATAACAACAGTAACAATAATAATAATAACAATAATAATAATAATAATAACGGTAATAACAACAGTAACAATAATAATAATAACAATAATAATATAAAGAATTATTCGAATATCTAATGTTCCAATGGCAATAAATTACGTTACTCATGTAATTCACCTCTGTATTAAAAATAGATTCTACATTTCTGTGGTGAATACATTCTCAGACCACCACAAGTTCTCTGAGGTCCTCAAAAAATAAAACCAAAAGCCAGCATGGTTTGAGGAAAAGCACGAGAATCCAAAACATGCTTCCTGTGGAAATAATGGTGTCGTAGTTGTTCGGAGTTGTTTTGTTTCTGAGACTCATCTTTCAACACCTTCCTTCAACTGGGTACATCACATTACATTACAACTGGATGCATTACATTACAACTGGGTATATTACATTACAACTGGACATATTATCTTACAACTGGGTATATTACATTACAACTGGGTAAATTGCATTAAGACTGGTATTTTGCATTGGTAGTGCTCGTTAAGGAAGTATTTGCAAGCCCAGTATTTAACATTTGAGCTTTGAATAGTTTTACAGTCCACTGATGACGACGACGATGAGGACGTTTCGATGATCAATTCATGCAATCTGCTGCCTACTTGCATTCGTTCATCATTGCGACCGTTTCCATCACTGCCACAATTATTCAGAATCGTCGAACATTTGATTTTAATCTCCACAGCAGCCCTCAATTGTTTCAAACTTTCAAGCATTGACATTTACAATTCAATCCAAAGTTGGCAATTAATTTAGAAACTGAAAAGATTAGAATTCTCGCAAAAAATTGTAAGCTGACGACCTCGTTTCGACCTTGACGTCGTCGTCCATGTAGCTGACGTGCTGGAGGTAGGCGGCGGCATTTGCCTTCACGACGTCATTTCGGTGGCTCAGAAAGTCGATGACCTCGGACAACTCGGGTTTGCGAAACTTCGAATCGGAACCTGCTCGAACGAACTTTTTCGTTTGTCGGCGTGCTAATGATTCGTCGATCGTTCATCGACTCGAGTGTCGTTCAAATAAGTGATTAACAATTAAGCGATAACCCACTCGAAGCCTTCATCGCATCGACGGTCGAAATGAAAATGGAACGAGATGCTCGACAGTCCGGTCGTCACAAATAACAAAAAAAAAAGAATTCTCTTAATTCTGCTGACGTAAAATGCTAATCGCAATGGCCGGAAACCGACGGGGCGACTTCAAATTAACGCGATAACCCCGCATCGACCTCTTCACCTCGATTCGACCCCGGCGCATTAAAGTTCGGCCTCACGGCGGACGAATAAATAAAGAAGCAGAGGGCCAACCGAAAGAGAACCCTTGGCTCGTGCGGGACTTGTTGAGGGCGGACTGAGGTCGGTAGCTGGTGTTGAGGAACGAGGGGAGGTCGTTCGTGGTGAACGAACCTTGTTGTGGAGCCCAGGAGTTGCCTGTTGCAATGTGGGAATGAGGCCTCATCATTGTCATCATCCATACATTTGTCATCATCACCACTACCACCACCACTAACATCATCATCAACATTCTTGTCATCCACATCATCATATTCATCTGTCCCTATCATCACATTCCTGCAATGAACGGGACGGTGATAAAATATAATCCCACCAATCATCACAATAATCTCATTCAACATTTATAAACAATAATATAATACTGCATAAATGCGACATTCTACGATAGTTTCTCTCTGAAGGATTCAAACACAACAACAACAGCAACAACAACAACAACAACAACAGCAATAACAACAGTAATATGCTAATGACCTTTTAGACCCTGCTCGAGATAAGGCTGCCTGGCAGTGTTCCTGGAGATTGATCTTTCTGGAACGACGGGCATCACTTCGTTCCTCGCCGACGGAGCAAACGAACGTTCGCTGAATCTCTCGTCGAGCGGGTTTGCATCTCCGCTCAAGTTTGACACCTGGAAAGACATCGACATCGGCCGAACACGATGTTTAGAGTTTGAGAAACGAAAATATGTGGATTGGTTTCAACGATGACGATGATTGATGACGATGATACCAGGCTTTCCAAGTCGAACAGGTGCAAAAATGTAATGAGACGTAATCAAAGCAAAGGTCGACATTTTGGACTAATTATTATTGATAATTATTATTGATCATTATTATTGATAATTATTATTGATAATTATTATTGATAATTATTATTGATCAATTTGCATCAGCAGAAATAATGGAATCATAATTTACAAGATCATTATTAGAAAATACTTACAGAAGAATAATGCATTTTAAGCAAACTTAAACAATAGAGAAACATAAATTAATAATTCAAAACTTCTCAATTATCATAACATTATAATAGTAAATAAAAACAATCAACAAATATAAATATCATAATTTATGTCATCGAAAGTCGTCGACCAACCACGTCGTTCGGATGTCCTACGAATCCCCTGTTGAAGCCCTGATCGGTCTCCTCCAGGTAGCCGTTGGACGATTCCAGGGCATTACGAGACGAGGGTCTGTAACTGTAGGTCGGCCTTTCGGGTCAGAAAGTCAATCGCAGGTGAGCAACGGTGTTTTATCAATGAGTATTAATTGATATTAGTAATATTCTAATAATAATGTGCAAATAATCAATTAATATTTGGTGAAACATTAAATAAATAAAGAAAGACATGTGATGGATGTGAATGATGTTTTGAGCTCAACAAAATATAATTTCTTTTTTAAATAAATAAAGTATAAATGAAACTATTTTAAAATATTTCCAGGAAAATAAATGACATTCAATTAATCATAGCTCTCATAAATTCGAGTGTCTCATCGAGAGAACTTGATTTTTGTAAAAATCAGTTTTGAAGAGCAAACACTTTAAAAACTATTTGAAGAGCACAACACTTTAAAAACTATTTGAAGAGCACAACAAGGTGATTGCATGAAACATTATCAACCCTCGATTGTTTGAGCTTCCAGTAGTCGCGTTGTTGCTTTTCAAGAAGTGAGGAATGATTTTGTTAACTACAAATACATTTTATTATAATTTTAATATAATTATTTATTTTCTTTTCTTATTATTTTGTAATAAGTTATTATTAATAAGATCAAAGCTTTTGTATTATATATACATTATGTTGTTATAGGTACTTGTGATGAGGTCGTATCGAGTCGGTTTATTGAATTTCATCACCGTGAATGCCTCAGGAATATTATTCCAGGTAAATAACTGCCATGGTTTAATTGGATTATATATGGACATACAATGTATTACAATTACTTCATGTTTAAGAGAACATAAGAGTGACATAAGAGTGACATAAGAGTAACATAAGAGTGACATAAGAGAAGTAACAATTGTATTCACCTTCCTCTACTCACCATCAGAATATTTACAAATCTGACCGGTTAATACCCAATTTATCAATCATCCAAGCCAATTATCAGAAACTATTGATCGACCCAATTATCGACAACAGCAGCAACTTGAGAAAATTTATAAATTCCTGAAAATGTAATATCAACTGATGATAATCAACTAAGTCGTTTCGTTTAAACCTAGAGGTCGTTCCTTCCGACTTAAGAAATGCTTGGAGACACTCATTGGACTTATTGTCATGCTAAGCAGTATGCTAATGGTCCACTGCTGGTCCATAAGGGCCTGATTCTGTAGACAGTTAAAGGATTTCTATTTGTTTAACTAGAGCAAACATTTGCTAAAGAATGAGAATGAATTTGTAAAATAATAACTAATATTACTCATCTGTTATCGAAATAAATGAGCAGTGGAAGTTGTAAGTGAAGACTTTTGATAGATAACCATGTATGAAATAATTGTCTAAATGATTTTCTTCTAATCAAAAGACATTTACATGTCAACTCATTCAATGTCAACTCATTCTCAGATCTCTCACTAGCTTAGTTGTCTGATAAATATCCTTGAAATAAAAAAAAATCCATAACAAAAATAAAGACATTGTAACCCTTACGACCACCTACTTGAAAAAGCTGAGGAATTTCTTGAAGCAAAACTTTACAAACATCGACGACCGCTTAACTGTCATCAAATCATCCATCCCGACCGAATTTAGTGCATTTAAGAGAGTTTGTTTTTGTTTTTATTCTAATTCATTTCACCAAATTCAATCCTAACGAACGTGACACCACTTGGTGGGTCATTTGGAAAACTGTAACAAATCTGGTTATCTTGAATGTCATTTAAAAGCCAAAGTTCTCGAGCAGACAGCCATTAATTGTAATACTCATAAACCCATTCAATCTTGTTTTGTAATTTCAGAAGTCAATCATGTTGTTCTATTTGAATTGCAAAAGTTGATGTTATTTCAACTGATATTTTGTTGAAATAAAAACAACACAATTAAATACAAAATGATTCCAATTAAACTTGAGCAGGATAATTTTTAAATCTAACCTCATTTGGTAAATGTCATGGGCATGGTTGATGGGATATTCAGGGACATTGTAATCTACACTGAATGATGCATTGTTGGTCGCATGTTCATCTCCATTGTATCTCCTCCCATCCACGAAATCAGGATTATAATTATAGTTTGCACTGTTGTAATTCATTCTGTCCATTGTTTAACAATTAATGTATCATTTGTCCAACGGGACGAGAGGTATTTCTATCTAGATATCCGAATCTTCAAAATGGCGTTCAACGCGTCAGAAATTGCTGAAAAAGAATTTAATTGAAATCGCGAATTAGCTTCGGTCAGAGTCTAAAGTTACAATCTACTCATTAAACGCAGGGATTAGTCAATTCCATGTTTATCCAGATTTCGTAGTGAATGCAATCGATAGGATTAAAACAAGACTTAAAAATAACTTCAGGAGGTCTCGAAACCCGAAACAATGGGCTCCATTTTCAAATTTGTAAATACAAAGCAGATACACCTGCCAAAGCGCTGCTTACTTCTCACCGCTGAGAGATGTGGTGGCTCGTACAAACGAAATGCTACTGAAATCTAAAAATATTCGGCTGCTTTCAAATTGGTTGTAAATAAAATATAGATAATTTAAAAAATCGGTTGTTTCACGTTTTCTGATTAGAAAGTTCTGAGCTTTCATATGATTCGTAATCAGGTATCCAAGCACGTCTTAAGAAACACTTACCAATAATAACTAGCTAATATTCTGTCGATGTTAATTAGGTAATATATCTGTAATTTGTGACCAATAATGTAAAGTAGTTAACTGTTAACAAATTGTAATAATATATAATATAATGCAATTGGCTATACAACATTATCAACGTTAGAATTACAGTTTGGAAACATCTTTATTTGGTTAAGAAATCGTTTTCTTCATTTTTTATTTCATAGCCGTCAAGCAACCAAAAATAGTTTAAATCCTAAAAATTGTTTCTCAAATTCTATCGGACATGCTCTCATTAAACATATCTGCTCCATTGATTTTGTTTTTTTCATTATAAAATTGTTTCAATTTTTTTTTTTTGAATTGAAACAACTTTTGCAACCATTTGTTTTGTATAAGTTCACGGATTAAAGGAACAAATAAAATGAAGAAGCATTGTTCTAAAAAAAAACGGCCAAAACATTTCTGCAGTCTTAAATGGAATTTTAAATAATATCCGAATTGTTAATATTCTGTTCGCACTTGAATCCACATGTCAGTTCGCAATGTCTAATTTGAGCATTATTTTCAAAATCCTACCTCCAAAGTGACTCGATATCACGATTTTCTGTCTGAATTCACGATGATCCTCCGAGCAAATGCACTTTTTGTGGAATAAAAAAAAGAAGAGAACATCAACCCCTCAAGATTCTATTCTGATGCAACGAACTGAGAATCCGCTGATGAAAGAAGGATTCTTTATCGCAGAGTGGATCTTCAATCATGAAATGCGTTTAAATTGATTCTTAAAATTTTTCTCCAAATGAAACTTTCTTTCAAATGAAGCACAAAAAGAAAGTTTTATTAAAAAAGAAATTTTCCGCGTTAGAATTACTTAAAAACAATTTACTCTCCAATCTGAAAATCATCCAGAAAATGAAATCTTTCGGGGGTGTACATCTCCAAGTAACTAAGTTCAATTTGTTTTGAAAAAGCAAAGATAAAGGTCATCAGATGACACTCGAAAGCCATGGCAACGCGGATTCGAACCCCGTTGAAGGGGTTAGGTGTGTTTGCTACACTACTCACTCACTTATTGTTGTCATTATTATTATTGTTGTTGTTGTTGTTGTTGTTATTATTATTATTATTTTTAATATTGCTTTGTTTATTATTTGTATGAAATCAATTACTGAATTAAACATCTTCCCATTCGGACAATGAAAGGGCTCCTCCTAAAATGAATGGGGCATTTCAAAGAGTGCTTTCTCAGACGGGGCAATAAATAAGGGTGGGGACATGCAATTCCAGGAGTAACCTACTTATATTTATGAACGATTCCCGCAAAAATCATCCTCATAAATCGACGGACGGAGAAAATCGAAAGCTATGATTCGCCAGTCATAAAGAATCTCGCAAAGGAATTTAGAATAATCAAGGTTACTGGCGGCTGACAAAAGTAATAAATATTTATATTATAAATGGCGGTATTTTATTTTAAAATGTAATTTTAGTGCATTTATGTGGATAATTATTTTGAAAATGATGTGAAAGGCCCATTGTTACGGCTAACTAGAAATGGCCTAATAGCATTAATAGTGATATTATAATATTAATTATTTAATTATTTAATTATAATTATAATATAATATAAATTAATAATATTATTAATATAATATTAATTATTTAATTAATATTATATATTTTAAAATAAATATTATTATTATCAATAAATAAATAATATATTATTAAATAAGATAATAATAATTATTATTTAATATATATTTGTCTCCAGAATGTGTTTAATTTCGTGGATGATTTCGCAAAACAAGTCTTAAATGGGTTTAGATGTTTAATTTAACTAATGCATATTTTAATGTGATATATTTATTTTATATTTCAATTCGTAAAATATAAATAAATAAATGTAATAACATAAACTAGATTTTATTATTCATGAATAAAATCAAATGACTACTTTGGAATATTTTAATCAGGAAAAATTTGGAATATTATAAAAATCTTAAAAATAAATAATTATGATAACATTAACAGAGTTAACAACAGCAACAACAACAAAAGTTGCAATACTATTAATGATAATGATGACGAAACAAATAATAATAATAATAATAATAATAATAATAACAACAATAGTAATAACAATAATAATATTAATATCAATAAGCTTGGGCTTCCGTCCAATTCCATAAGCCTGAGACGTTTAAGGTCATGCTAAGTCTCCAGTCCACGACTCATTGTAGGATCACTAAGCAAATGGAACAACTGCCATCAGTATCACTATCCATCCATCCATTCATCCGTCCGCCCGTAAAATCCACTCCCCTATCAACTTATCCAACCATCAATCCATTTCTTCATCCAACCATCCATACTTCCATTCAATTTATTCACTCAACCATCCATCCAACCATCAAGCCTCCATCAATCTATCCATCCATTTGTCCATCCACCCATCTTTTCATTTTCCAGGAGCGACTGTAGCCTTCCACGACCCATTGAGAATGAATGCAGAGTGTTGCATAATTGATGTCATCAGGAACTTTGATCAAGTCGCATGCAATTATTTTTGGACAATTTTTCTTTAGAAATTAAAATTTGTTAACTTAATAAATTTATTTTTGAAACCATTCGTAATTAAATTTCACCTCTGTCCTTGGTTGTTGTTTCAAAGATTACGTCATTGGATGATTGCTAATGATGTAGTCGAAGCAATAAATTAATTCCTTTAAAAATCGTATTTAATTGCATAACAATGAAATGCGATTATGATCAAGCTGATGATAACAACGATGCAGTGGCTGTTGCTGCTTCTGGTTACGATGACGACGATGATGACGACGACGACGACGACGATGATGGTGTTTATGATGAGCCAAACATCTTAAACAAAAAAGTCTCAATTTGCCGAAGATATTGACGACAGAAGATCCAATTATCACCAAAGTTATCTTTGAAATCCAGCCAACCAGAGAACTGCTTTCTCTGGGAAGCATCGAGATAACCGGATATTGAACGTATCGTCTGCCCTGCTGAGCGCCATTTTTGACATCAACTCTGAAGTTTATGGGGCATGATTTATGGAGGTTGATGCGATTATTTGGAGTTTCATGAGGCTGTTAAGTCAAGATGGTTGATTGAATGAATGGATGGATCTTAAGATGTTAATCTTTGAAAGTTACATCAGATAATATTTACTGATCTAACTTGCTTTGTTGCTTTATGATTATTGCGAGTAATTAATTATTTTGAATATTTGAATTGCCTGCATTACAACGTAAACTACAGCCAACTGAGATGACAAATAGTTCTAATTACATCAAGTGTAATTAATTTTTTAAACAATTTAATAAATAATTCAGGAAATAATTATGTCGCATTAAAATGTCTGTAAAGTTAATGTTGTTAATGATTGAAAGTTCAAACGAAATGTGAATTGAATTAAATTTTTCTGATGGAAAAAAATTAACCAAAAAAACATTCCGAGCCTCTTCTCCTTCCAATTTATCGCTTAAATGGAAGTTTTTATGATTGCTTTAAAAAGATTGGAACCAATGAAGCAAGTTTAAACATTTTCTGCGTGCAACTCTTTGGAATTTTTCTGGAATTCGAGACATTAAGACGTAATTATTTTGTTTTTTAACATTCAATTGTTTGTTATTATTAAGATTTATAAACTGAAAATATTTGAATTTCGAAAGACAATTATTGCTTAATAGTGAATAGATTGATTTCTTTTATAAATAATTCTATCATGCCAGAACAACAAGTGCATTTTGAAAATTGTTCACGTGTTTCTGGATTAGTTGAGATGCTATTTCAGTTCAACAACAAACATTCTGAGCAAAAGTAAATTTCGTTGTTCGGAATTCATTGAAACAAATATTCACTGCTTTCCATAAGTTATTGCGGCTCAAATTTGAAATAATTAATAACAATTATGATAACAAAAGTAGACAAGCATTTATAATTTACTTGGAATGTTCATTTTTGTGTAAATAATAATTTTTAAATCAATTCAAATTTTGATCGTGAAAACATTGAAAACCTTTTGAAGCCTTAAATTGGATCTCGTGAATTTTAAACTTCTTCGTGAAAGTGACAACTACTTGCTTCAATTCGCATTTTGATGTTTAAAAATTAATGTCCACTGACATTTTAAGTCGTTAATTGGATATTTAAGCAATAATTATTTTTATTTGTAATTCATTTAAACAAATCGTTAAACCATTCCAAAGCATCACCTAACTTCACCAACTTTTGAACCTTTCCATGAATTCTCTCCATGCAATGAAGCGACTCAGGGGCGAGCCCTAAATACGGAAAGACATGAACCACAAATTCCGCGGGGGTATTAACTCCGGATCATCCAAGGGCCCCCCCTGCCTCCCTCGCCAATTCAACTTTCCACCAGCGTTTGCCACAAATAATGGCTCGTTGGGCGAGGTGCGAATGCAGAGTCAGAATTTCGAGAAATTCTCACAAATGAACCGCTACAAGTTATCGCACAATTACATAACAATAATATTAATTAACGAGTTCATCATTGCAGCTTATGAGGCAAGTTACGATTATAAATAGGTAATTTAAGCATTACTTTAAGCATTATTTAAACATT
>MPNW01000651.1:13239-15739 GCA_011800805.1 Hirudo medicinalis | reverse complement strand
CAAAAAATATCGTCTGCTCACGTTATCTCCATGGCAACACCAGTTTGTGATGAATTCCTCTCGTGTTGACCAAACTGGTGAGCATTTTTCTTTCCAAGTTTTGCCGCCGTTTGATGAAGAGGATCATTTGAGGAGTGGTGGTGGTCGTCGTCGTCGACGTCGTCATCATCATCATCATCATCATCATCATCATCATCATCATCATCATCATCAACACATAGTTCTATCAGATGCACGCAAATCTACAATCCAGCCTAATTTGCGCACTGAGGTCACATGGCTCGTAAGATCAGCATGTATTTAAAGTTCTAAAAATACATTCAGAGAAAACTTCCCGGCATGTTCGGAAATTAAAAACAGCAACAAGTGATCGTCTGCTTGTCGTCGAGCGACAAGAAATCCAATTTGATAGTTGTTTATTCGGTTGCCATGGCAATTGAAATTTAATATTCAACATTTAAATGTATAATTTAAAGAAATCACGATTAATGCAAATTCATTTGTGTGACTAAGAAAATTTTATTTGTATAATCTTGATATTTCGACAATTTATATTATTATTATGATTAATAATAATAATATTATTATTATTATTATATTATATATTATATATTATATTATTATATTATATATTATATATTATATTATTATATTATATATTATATATTATATATTATATTATTATATTGTATATTATATATTNATTATATTATATATTATATATTATATTATTATATTATATATTATATATTATATTATTATATTATATATTATATATTATATTATTATATTATATATTATATATTATATTATATTATTATATTATATATTATTATTATTATTATTATTATCATTATTATTAGATGCACTCGATGGATCGCTTGACTTTATAATCATGATTTTTATTGTGACATCATATTTCATCACATATTCAGAAATGACCTCCAAACGTCTATGAAGGTCATCTTGTTGCCTAGGGATGCTTCAGGTCAATGTAAAGCATTTTTTGAAGACTTAAGAACTTTGTCATGTCTTCCAAATTAAATTTTGAATATTTCAATAATTATTCTACGTTTCTTTTGTTGGATAAAAATGAATTGTTATGGAACAAGTTTTGCCTCAAAATTAAGTAAAAATTTCATATCCGCAATTTTTATTTAAAGCCAATTTTATATGAAAAATGATAATAACAACAGTAATAATAACCGCAACAACAACAAAATAACAACAATAACAGCAACAACAATATTAACAACAACAGCAACAATATAATAATAATAATAATAATAATAATAATAATAATAATATTAATAACAACAACATCAACAATATTAATAACAACAATTTCAACAATATTAATAATAGTAACAATATTAACAACAGTATTAATTTAATTAATACAAAATGACTAAAACACTGAACCTTGTTAATAATACGGAGAAGAATGGGACAATGTAATGACGGAGGATTCCATTGTAGGAAGGTCGTCGACATCCTCGTCACGTACATCGGCAGCCATTTGCAAGGAAGACATTTGCAACTTCCCTGGTAAATCATGCTCATTTCAACTGACTTCAACAATGCAGCCGACCGAAAATGTACGTTTGCTGGCCCTGTTTGTTGCTTCTCTAATGCTTGTTGTGGATGTTGTTGTTGTTGATGTTGTTGTTGTTGATGTTGTTGTTGTTGTTGTTGTTGATGGTGTCATTGGTGTTGTTGTTGATGGTGTCATTGGTGTTGTTGGTGATGGTGTTGTTGGTGCCATTGGTGTTGTTGGTGATGGTGTTGTTGGTGATGGTGTTGTTGTGGATGGTGTTGTTGTTGTTGGTGCCATTGGTGTTGGTGTGATTGGTGTTGTTGTTGATGGTGTCATTGGTGTTGATGGTGTCATTGGTGTTGTTGTTGGTGTTGTTGTGGTTGCAATAAATTGTGTTGCTGATGTTAATGTGGGTTTTGTGACAATCAGTCCTCTTCATTCGCTTTTAGGAAGAGTTTGAAAACAAATTAAATTAATTTTAAATTAATGAAATCAAAAATCATTTTTATTCAAAAACAAAACAATTAAAAAACAAATACGATGTAGTGATAAAGTACATTCACAGATTAATTGAAGAAAAACACCTAAATGATCGAATAAAAGAACAATAAAAACAATAATGAAAGAATAAATAATAATAATATTATTATTATAAAAAAATAATGAAAGAATAAAGAATCATGAAAAGTGAACTTCCCGAATCTCACTGTCAGTTGTTGTTGTTGTTGTTGTTGTTGTTGTATTTGTAATCGACTTCATTCCTAATCAATGTTCAAAATGTGGCCACAAATTCAACATTTCGTCGTTAAATTGTCTTAAAATATCTGACAGAGTTTCCAAAGAATTTAAATCAACTGGCTTTAATTAATTTAACTTTATTGAAGAAATATTTTGCATTAATAATAATAATATTACTTAATTATTATTATAATTATTAATAATTTTAATAATAATAATAAATTT
>MPNW01000650.1:55233-65476 GCA_011800805.1 Hirudo medicinalis | reverse complement strand
AAATAATGGCCATAAACAGCTTAGCAACACCAGTTATGATGTATAGTTTTGGTATTCTACCATGGCTGAAATCTGAAATTGAAAAACTGGACAGAAAAACAAGAAAGATATTGACTATGAATGGAATGCATCACCCAAGGGCAGTTGTGGACAGGTTGTACATCAAAAGAAAAGATGGAGGTAGAGGTTTGCTTGAGTTGCAATCCCTTCGTCAGCAGAGTATTCTGAGTCTTGCAGAATATATTCGGTCAGAGAATGGCAGTTTGATTCAAATGGTAAGAAAGAATGATGACCTCAAAAGAAAATTTTCATTGCAAAAAGAAGCCAATAAAATCCGGATAAAATATGAACTAATGACCTTGCCTGAAAATAAAAATTTGATTTGTCAATTGAAGAAATCATTAGAAAACGAAAAAATGTCAAAACTAGCAAACAAGCCACACCATGGAAAGTTTTTCAAACATTTAGAGGGAGCTCACATAAACAAAGAATTAAGTGTGAAGTGGCTCACTAATTGAAGATTAGAATGGAAGATTAAAAGAAGAGACAGGGCCGTTAAGCTGCGGACCATTAAACCGCGAATTCGCTTAAGCCGCGGAAAAACCTTGGATCCCAATTTTTATTCACTCGTCAAATGAGGCATAGCATACCAATCCGCTGAAATTATAATTCGCATTTTTTAAAGAAATATTTTGGAATTACAGAAGTACTTGGCAATAAAATAAAACAAAAATAAACAAGTAATGAACTATATTGTTATTACAAAATTACATTTCAGTTGAAATGTTTAGTAATTAATCATCTTGAGATCCAAATAAACTGCTGATGATGCAGTTAAAGGAATGGAAGTTGTCTTACAATACTACGAGCTTATGGGGGACAAAGTAAAGACATTGCAGTTGAAGTTGAAGCCAAGATGAGAGCTTCAAAGACCAAGAAGCAAGCTGATATCACTTCACATTTTTCTAGATAATAAAATTTGTATTGAAAGAAAAATGTATTAAAATGTTTATTACATTGTTGATGTAATAAAAGTGCTTATAATTTTTGTGTGATTTCGTTTACATGTCAAATATGCATTACCAATAAAAATTTAAGCCGCGATCAAGCAGTGGACCCCGATCACCGCGGCTTTAATGGCCCTGTACTGCATCTAAAAGGCATGACCAAAACTGCGAAGGCCCTAAACAAAAAATAAGAAATTTCGGAAAATTTCATTTATTGCAATAAAAATGCTACATATTTTCATCAAACCATTGATATCATTGGCGTTTTCTTAATCGTTCCATGCTTCGTGTAACTTGCGTTGGTAGTTGGTAGTGACAAAATCTTTTCTTGCCAATCCCACTCTTTTTTAGAATCTCAGAAAACAGCCTCGTGTCAAGGTGGTTTGCAAATCTTCTTTATCAAGCAAATCAACGAACTTATATAGATTTGAGCCCAACGTTTCTGCCTTTCTGTTGAGGAGACTATGCCAACTTTTGCAGTAGCACATATTTCGCGTTTAACCCAGGTGCTGATAGAAAGTGGCAAGAGGTCGGACATGGTGCTCGACGTCGACGGATGCCGGTGTAATTGACGGTACCTTGGATGGACAGACTTGAATACAGCAATGCGATCAAGGCGGAAAAGTATGCAGATCTGTCGATGGACCTGGAAGCGATAGGCTGCAGAACAGACCTCTTCCCCATCGAGATTGGCGCAAGGGGGCTTAGTTGGCATTTACTTACGCTTTACTCACTAAGATTGGATTGTCTAGCCGAGAAAGAACAAAGGCTATGACAAGGATGTCTGAGGCTGCAGAAGCGGCCTCATTCTGGATCTGGCAAATGAGAAGCTAGAAGAAGTCTTCCGAAGCCACTGCATGAAAGCCGGAAAAAGCCGTCGATCTCCGATATCAATGATCCACCGAAACGACCGGGCCGACTTCTTGGCCGAAAGACGAGGTTTTGTCAGGAAGTATGGGCCGGCCGCGGGCATGCAAATCACCATCGACCACCATTCAAGTGGAGTCGAATTAAAGGCCGTGGCCAGGTCCTAAAAATTTCTATCTCCCCACTGCCGCTACAAAGAAAATTTAGGCCCCGGTTTGCATTTGTTAAGTACACGGCGTGAAGAAGCCACCGAGAGCTTTCATAGCCGCATTGGCAACTGGGGTGGACGCGATCGACACAGAAGGCCAAAGAGAGCCTCGCATTAGTCGAAGGTTGTCGGCTTCCAAGCGATGCAGTAAGCGACATAAAGAAGCCAATGAGAGCTTTCATAGTCGCTCCAGTCAAGGAAGTAAGGATCGGCATAAGAAGGTGTTGTGGGTGCACTGAACTATCTATGCTAATGTAGGAGCGGCAACTTCCCTTTTGTTCGTTCTAGTCCTAGTTGTGTGTTAGGTAGTGTGGATTCGTTGGCGAATAAAGTAGTTGTATGTAGTGTCTTGGTTTAATCGACTAACTGCGAGTTACAACAGNTAGGAGCGGCAACTTCCCTTTTGTTCGTTCTAGTCCTAGTTGTGTGTTAGGTAGTGTGGATTCGTTGGCGAATAAAGTAGTTGTATGTAGTGTCTTGGTTTAATCGACTAACTGCGAGTTACAACAGAAGGCCAGCGAGAGCCTCGCATAGCATTGGATCCGGAAGGGAAAACCCGACACGGACATCCGGCTGATCACCGGATGCGGCCCGACCCCCCGTACACCCCGAAAACGTAAGGAAGACGGGGGAAATTCCTCTGAGGATCCCTGTCGGAGCTCCAAGGCAGAGTATCAAGAAAGAAAATCTAGGACAAATATTAACGTAAATATTTATGAAAGAGATTAAAGCACAGTAAAATATCGTTGCTGGATAATCATGTTTTAACAAACATTAAAGTTTAAACACTAATTGTTTGCTCAGCAGTAGAAATTGTTCTCATATTTATTTTTAGTGTTTGCCATTCGTTTGTTTGCTCAGTATTCAATATTTTCATGTTGAAATATTGGAGATATTTTTAGATTTGTTTTAGATTTTAAAATATCGAGGAAGGAAAAGTCAACATTAATAGTATTTTTCATTCATACCAACAGTGGTAATGAATAATCTAATTTATTATGTTGTGTTTGCCGTATTTATGAAATAATTATGTATTACTTGCATTTATGAAAGTTTAAACGCACAGTTTGAAATTTTATAATTTACGTATATTTATATAATAACTAAGGATTGCAACATGTTACAGTATGTTCGGCGACACCTAGTTCCGATACAATCTTTAATTGAGCAAATATGTTTCAGTGTTAAACTACTTGTAATAAATTGAAAATGTTTCTCTCAGCAGATTAATAAAAAAAGTAAAGCAAACTAATTAACTTAATAATTTAACCAATTAAAGTTAAATATAGATTTAAGATGAATTCCTTAAGTTGGGGCAGAAGGAATGTTGTTTAGAATAATAATCTGAACTTCAACTACCACGATGCATATGAACATATGTTCTTTCGGCTTTTTCAAATAACCGGCATCATATTTTTTGAGTTCTATGTTCAACTTTTAGAGAGCCGAACCTCAGCAGCCTTCATTCGTTTTCAATCCATCATCCATCGACCGGCGTTCAAGTGTTTCAGCCTGCAGTTGTATTCAAATCAATATTATGCACCTTGTTGTTTGACATAAAATGATTGCTAGATGAAGCAACCTTTTCAAGGTAGAAATTCTCGTTCTTAGGAGGCAGGTGAGTTCGTAGAATTTATTGTGAGCTTTTAAGATAAATCAGCATTTCTGTTGATAGTTATTTGATTGAAATTCGAAGGCAACCTGACACTGCATCATAATTTTTGTTCTTGTTGATGCTATTTTAACTTTCTTTATAATTGTGTTTAATTCTGTTAATCCAATTTAGTTAACATATTAGAATTAAATTTATTTGCCATGATTGTTAAATATTCAGGATTAATTAGTTTAAGGCTTTTGTTTTGAAAGTTCTCAACGTGCTTCATCTGCTAAAATTATATTTCGTTAAATAAACAATTAATATTGTTTTATTTATCTGATTATATATTTTATTTATTCTCTAACGACTTTAAATAAATTACACTTTTTTATTAGCCGTTGCTAATATATGAAATACAAGCTTCGATGTTGATCAAATAGGAGTGATGATTAAGCGGAGTACATTGTTCCTCCTTGTGTTAATGTTGGAGCCTGTTTGGTCATCTGAAATAAAATGCTACCAATGCAAAGAATGCAAAGAACCTTTCAATGCTACCGGTGTAAATACCTGCCAAGGTGCTTCTTGTTACAATTCAAAGATGATCCAACAAAGTCTGTGGATTTGCATTTCCTTTCATAATTTAACTTATTATTTGTTGCATTAAACCAACGGATGCTTTTATTTTAAAGTGATCCAAATGCTCATGCAATTCACATTTTTATATCAATTCATATTGATGGAGGATATCATTTCCAATAAATATTCTCGAAGCTTTTCTTTTTTAAAATATCAAATACAGTTTTCATGTTATCCTCAGATAAATACGTTGGCAGTTCAAGAGGATGCTTAAATTCCTGGGATGGCCTAAGTTCCAACTGCTCCACTGTAACTGTGAATGGTGCTGGATTTACCAACTGCACGTGCAACAGCAACCTTTGCAACAGAGCACAAACTCCCAAAGTTCAATATGCATTCATAACCCTGAATTTTGTGTTCGTTTATTTCATGAAGCGAATTTCTCAGCTGTTATGAGGACTAACCTGTTTCAACCTCCAACAAATACAAAAGTAATTGTATTGGCTTGTGAGTGTTTGCAATTTGAATAACCATTACCAAATGTTGAGGAAAATCATTCTCAAAACTATATAAAAAATGTGATAAGAAAATGTCTTCTTATCAAATATTGATCATGACATCGAGCATGACAACATTGATCGTGACAACGTTGAGCCATCTTTCTCTCATATTAATTAATTAATTAATTAATTAAGAATCAGGCATAACATTCTAAGAATTTATGTTCTTCCATGCCCGAAAATAATGGTTAAAGATTTTTTAACTCAAGTTAAATATTATTATTGTAATATTATTATAGTTGTTTTTATTGTTAGTAGTAGTGTTGCCCTGAGTCGTTGAAATAATAATATCATATATCTGCGTGCACATATTTCCATATTTCGTATAGTTTACGAAGTTTTAGTTGGTATATAAATTATAATTTTATTGTAAAAAAAATGTATTTCTAAATATAATTAATAATATCAACAAATATGATCTAAGGAAATATTAGCATGCAGATAATGCGGATTGCTATCGACCAAGAAAGTAACAATGCTGACTTTGGTTTTTGATTGCCTCGCCAAACGTGTACATTTGATGGTAAATATCATTTTTTAAAATAATTAATGATTCATTTAGTTGCAAACAACATCAATTTGTCCAATTCAATTAAGATTTTATTGTTTTTCAATTCAGCATTTTTATCTCATTTTTATCAATAATTATTAATATTTATTTATAAATTATAATAAAATATAAAATATAATAATTAAATATAAATAAATAAAAATAGTAATATTTTAATATAATAATGTTATATTATATATATATATATATATATATATTAATATAAATTATAATAGCCAAAGCAGCCATGATAATTCAGGAGAAGGAGACAGATGGAAACGGAAAGAATCGCTCTGGCAGTGCAACAAAGCCATCAAGGCTAATGGACAACATGGGATGAGGTCCTCCAAAGATCCGTCATATGGAAAGACATTTGGCGAATGTCTCCCATGCGTTTGGCATTCATGATCAGATTGGTTTATGATGTACTCCCTTCTCGAACCAATTTGCAGAAGTGGGGGATAGTCCAAGACACCAGCTGCAGCCTGTGCGGTTATTCCCAGTCACTCCGGCACGTGCTCTCATCCTGCTCATAAGCCCTTGCCCATGGGCGCTATACATGGCGGCACAATCAAGTCTTGCAGATCGTGCTTGAGGCGGAAAGGACAGCATGCTCCCAGGCAAATGCCCGTGAAACTGCGCCAGCTAGAAGAATATACTTCTTAAGAGAGGGCTCGGCACAACACCGCAAGGAAAAGAACGAGAAACAAAGAAGGGACTTACTTTCCAAAGCTAAAGACTGGGAAGTCTCCGCAGACCTGCAAGGAGAAAGGCATTGCCACAAGGTGGTGCAAGAGAGCGGCAAGCGGCCGGACCTAGTGTTGGCGTCAACAGCGACAGACTCCTTCATCCTGGTTGAATTGACGGTTCCATGGGAAGACAGAATGGATCTTAGCAATGCTTTGAAGAGCGACCGGTATTTGGATCTCACAATAGATCTCGAGGCAAGAGGATATGGTGTCCATCTTTTCGCCATCGAAGTCGGTGCTAGAGGACTTGTAGGCAAGTCCATGGTACGCCTTTCTCAGAGCGATAGGCCTTTCCAACAGGCAGACAAAACATTTCGTCAAAGAACTGTCTGAGGCCGCACTGTCTCACTGGATTTGGACGATGAAGGACCGGAAGTAAGACTTCAAAGTCAAGGTGAAGCTTGGAGTGTCAGTCACATGGAGGGTCCTGGCTCAGTCCACAACAACGGGGACATCAGAGGGGAGTTAAAGAAGAGACACCTGGACAACTGTAACGTAGAATAGAAGTCAAAAACCCCAGATAGAATAATTTGGAAGATTTTTAAGATTTACATCCATCAACAAATAAATGCAAGTTATTACTAGGAGCTTATTTCACTACTTACCAAAGATGACTCACTTGCCAAAGTTTAGGAACATGAATGTAAATTGAGCTTTAAAGAAATACGAGCTGAATTCTGGGTTGGTTTCCTGGTTGAACCAAGTTGCTAGGGTTGCCGATATTTTAACAATTATTGAATATCGATGTCATAGATCGATCTTATCACAAAGGCCAATCGATATGGAGACATCTTCCATATCTCATTCCAACTGATGGAACGCTGAACCACGTCCTCCCACGTGGTCCATCTACCTTGCTGTGACTGCTGCACTGCCTTTGTGAATCGCTCTCTCTCAATTTCCCTCCTTCTCTCTCGGATTATAAGCTCTGCACTCATCGCTGAGCAGGACTCAGACCATTTTGCGAAGTGGTTCCAACCTATAGCATGCCTGTCCGTCTGAATATGACCTCGCATTTCCTCAACTTCAGTTCCGCGACTGACTTATCGATCTCATGCTGTGCTTTAAACTTCCTTTTGGTTTAACTTCGCGGATCCTGATGTCCGCAGAGTTGTTTAGCATCCATTACGTTCTTATTTTAGAGACCATATACTCCTCCACTATGGATCTCAGCATTAACTTTGCGCTCTTGCTATAGACTGTGGACCGATCTCATAGATCGTTAATGGCCTCAACGCCCTTGGAAGAACCGATCCGTACGCATTCGCCAAGTCGAGCCACACACAAAAAAACACAAACACATAAACTCAGCCGGGACTTCTTAGTTCTCCGATTAGCCTCACAAATCGTGGAGGAGTGCTCGATGCAGCCAGGCACGCCTCCCTTCTGTATCCACGTACTTGTTGGACACATATTCAGTGAGTCCCGACGCAATGATGCAGAAAAGTACCTCTCCTACATTTAGCAGTAATGTGGGTCTCAATTGGCTTAGGCTTTGAGAGACCCTTTCCTTTGTTATACAGACGCCCTCAGTCACTTCCCCTCATCGTCTAATCTGCCTGACTGCCATGTTTTTCCGGTGAAGGAAAGGAGTGCAGCAAGTTTCGGGCATCTTATATACAAAAGGTACGGAACTCCATTGGACCCTGGCGCCGAACGATGTAAACACAACATCAAAGAGAAATAAATCTTAAATAGATTTTTAATAATTAAACAGCTTTATGTTCAAAGACAAACAAGGCTTGTTTTTCAGATATTTATGTTGCTGTCGTTTTTTACTTCCCTTCTTCCTTGTAATAAATAAATAAATAGATATTTTTACATTTTTTCGCATAAATTTTAAAATATTTTTAAATGTAATATTCTCTAATTAAAATTCCAATTTTATTTAAGAAATATATCTTATAAATATTATCAGCAAGCACAATTGGAAAAGAAATATCATTACGCAGATAATGCCAATAAAGTATCAAAGTTGGTTTTGGTTTCGTAGGTTTTCTGCTGATATAGCTGGCTTACAACTTTTTCTTGCTTCTCGCAGCTACTTCCCAACGTAGGAATACAGCGGCACATCCAAGTTAATTTTAGCTTATTTTGATGTGCTTCACCTCATCGAGTACTTATGATGCACAAAAATATTACAAAACAATTCCTAAGCATGACTCAAATAAAAATCTTCAATTTACATTAAATTTCGAAATTATTTGCATTAAGAACTCATTTTTAATTTCAACCTTCGTTATTTTCCTATGTTTTTTTTTCTTTTTTTAATAAGTTTTTAAAATTTGTTCTTGAGATTAAAACTTACATTTCTTTGCTTCCCATAAAAATATTCATAATTTTTTTTAAACATCAATAACTCTTGCCGAACAAAGTTAAAAATTCTGTTTTATAAACAAAAATCTCATGTTTTTGACTACTGATGTGTGCACACGGTACTTCAAAGTTCATCTCAATTTTCAAGATTTTGTTAAGCGATCAAAGCTAAATTCTTTTTGAACTAACAAACATTACAATGTTCAATCCGTTAATGCATTAGTTTATATTGATTCATATTTTGTTAACTAATTGCTGACAAATAAAGCAGAAGTAAATGCAATGAGTGATGATAATAGCAACAGCTGTATCACTGGAGCTCCGGTTCTATGAGACTTGTTGCATTTATCGCTCGTACAGACACAGGTAGTTGCACCAACATTCTTGATTGTTTCAAACAAGCAACCGGATTCGAGTTTCACCAAATTTGCGCAGGTTCTGGTTGTACTTTCTTTGCCTATTTCATTGGAAACAATCATTTATTTCGTAAAATGTTAGCGATATTGAAAATAGTCGAATATGAAATGGGTAATGGTTGAAGCAAAAAGTACATTTACAAGTAAAAACGAAATGTAATTAATTAAGGAAATGAGTTCAAATCATCATCGACCTTGTGCAACGGTAACAGATTTCAAGCAGTATTTTCCATCGCACAATGTTATTCTTCGAAGATCCTCTTGGGAGGGACTGTTACAATTGGCATTATCCCCCTTGCAGTCATAACATATGACGGCCTCAATGTCTCGGAGGAGACATGCAATTGCCAAACATGCAAAGATGACTTTCATCTTCATTTTGAAACTTCTGCAATTCTCCGGAAGGCTTGAAACTACAACAGTTTTGTGCCTTAGTAAGTCATAGTTCTTGTATTTATATCACAATTATTCTTATCATCCTGTTATTCTATTATTATTCTTGTTGTTCATTAAGATTCGACGAATAAAAATTATTTGCATATTTACTTCAATAGATTGATTAAAACGATGAAAATATCACTTATATGCACTGGATTTTTTTTACAAGTCATTTTTATTTTAAAATGATTTATAGATGCAAAATTTGATTTGTTTGAATATGCATAATGTTGTCTCACAATGTTGGTCTGTTTCTCTCACAAATTTTATTTTATAAATGTGGGTCCAACTGAATGAAGAATCGTCAAAACAAGATTGAGTTTACAAAACTTTCAACTCGAGATGTTGCATTCCCATCAGTTGTTCACAGTGGGTTCTCTTCTGTATGCTATCAAGTCAACACGGACATGTTTCAAATCGCAATACTTAATCACCTTCCTTTTTTGTTATCTATTGATTTCGCTCTTCGTGATTGACTTCCGAATCGAAGAGACTGAAAAGGATCAAATCTTCTGACAAGTACCGAAGATGACCAGCAATAGTGAACAAGAACTTGATTTAAACTTTCGCAATAATTATGGTTACTTGTAGGAGGCCCCGTGATTCTCAAAATGCGATCTTTAATTGTGACCGAGAGAGCCAAGCCATGACACTGTAAGTGCTATAAATTGACCCAGGAGCTCTTAACACTTCTTCCAGCTGCTGCCCTCCTCTAACACAGCTTTATCTGGCAAAATATCTTAAAAGCCTAGATCCGCTCACAAACCCTTCCTCAGTGAAGAAGATCCAGTTGATGCTAATAAGTTGATAAACAACCTTGCAAAACAAGCAAAACAATCGACTACGAATGCTTCTGAAGTAATGGCTGATTTAGTCAATTATCGATGTAAAAATGGATCTTGGGCCAAGAAATTCATTTGGGGATCCACGACACTAATTGAACCCTTGACGTGGAGGAA
>MPNW01000650.1:11758-53892 GCA_011800805.1 Hirudo medicinalis | reverse complement strand
ACATTCAAACCGTGAAACTTAATAGGCTGACAACAGATCGAGCAGGGAAACTCCTGTTTATTTCACAAAATTCAAAAAATATTTTCGGATGTTGCTCACAACTGCCACAGATGATGAAAGTTCAGATGATGAAACTGTTGTTATGTGACAACATAATTTAGCTGATGTTGCTTGTGAATTTATCATAGTTTTTTTTTTTCAATAAATTTATTAAAAATTAATTTTGTTACATGTTTATAGACATATTTTTGAAAAAAATTTAAATACCCCAGTTATTATTGTGAGCATAATTTGATCTGATAATGTTCTGACAACATACTTTTATAGGATTTTAGAGATATCACTTTTAAGTCAACAATGGACTGGATGAAGCAGATAAGCAGCCTACATGTGTTTGTGAAATTTTTACTTTAGATTAATTTTGTAAATGTTTACCACTTAAAAACATTTGCTTTAAAACGTAACTTAGGACGTTTTTTAAACCTATCATAAAAGTTATTTAATTAAAATTTGTCGAACGTTTACCGTCATTTTGTTCTTCATATAACAAAGTGTGGTTCATTCAAATTTGTAATCATTGTGAATGAAATTGTTAGTGTAATAAAGGATCCCCCTTAAGTACCCGTTTTACCCCTCGTTTTAACGTTCCCCAACTAAAAATTTGATTAAAATTTAAATACAAGTCGATAAGATGATGAATCTCTGTTTATCAAGGATATTTTAATTTTGATTTAACGAAGCGGGGTGTAAATACAGGTATGTTTTCGTAGGAATGGAAGCAGCCTCAAGGGTTTTCATACCCATTCGACAGATGTCGGATCATCGTATTTGAAGACATGCATCTGTGATCTGATTATAGTCAACTCAATTGATTCAACAATTTTTTTTTGGCTCATCATGAGAAATATTAATGAAGTGTTGAACAATTCTCACCACTAATAGTGTTCAATAATTCAATACGCCTTGTTCGCAGTCATAAACGAGAATATTTTACTCATCAGGTTCCATAATTTTAATATTTACTTTAATTTATTCTTAACTGAAAATTTTTTTTTGAAAGCAAAATCTTGAAATTTACAAATTCTTCTTCTAGTAACTATTTCTATCATAAAAATTCTTTTTCTAAAAGATTCTTATGTTACCCATTTAACTTGATTTTTTGTTAACGTTTAATGTTTAGTTATTACGTTGAAGATGCTTAAATATTTGATATGTCGAAGTATGATTTTATTTTATTTTACAATCAACTCATCTTGCTGCTGATCAGAATTCTAAGTAAGCACAATTCTACAATTAAAAAAAAAAATTATTTTAGCGTTTATTTTGGTTGCTCCTAAAATAACAATGAAAATAGAATAGTAAGAAAAAACAACAATCCAAAAGGACAACCCTAAAGAAAACTTATCCCGCTGGATGGGCTGCCTAAGAAGTGAAATTAAACAACAGAACTAAAGATATGTTTCAAGCATACAAAAGAAATACAGCATAAGATTCTTTGCAATATGATAATGCATGTGGATGAACTTATACAAGGATGCAGAGGTAGAAGTGAATTCTCTTAAAAGGACTTTTTACATGAACAAAAAAACAAGTAGTTAAAATATTTATGTGATAACTTCCTTCGTTCTCATTCTAATAAAGAAGTGAGTGATCATCTTTGTTGACCAAGTTCAATTAAATAGGTAATTCTACGAGTATTCAGGCCTTGAAATTACTTCCTCAAATGCGGTACCTTCCCACCGACTCATCAATTTTAAGTTACACATTTCAAAATTACTTTTAATAAATGTTATTGTAATAGCGAATAATATCAAATCAAATATTTTTTAATACAATTTCCTCAGCATGTACTCATCAGTTAAGCAAGCTCGACCCCCATGACTTCAGCAGTACAAATATAGAACACCACATAACACATAACACAGATACATTTATAGAACACCACATAACACATAACACAGGTAAATTTATAGAACAACACATAACACATAACACAGGTGCATTTATAGAACAATACAACAGTAAGGAGCGCTTTCTACCAAGCTGTCTGGGAATAAGGATTTTAAGTTTATCTTGAAGAGAGGATTTGGATGTCCTGAGAAGCTATTGTTCCAGACCCATGTGGCAGAGAAACAGAAAGAGTTTGTTTCAAACTTGATTTCACGAAAGACAACATTTAGGAAGTCATGTGACTGCAATCTCACAAAATATGAATGCAATGAGCTAGTTTTGAAATTCCAATGTACAGTACATCATGCACAGCTACATCGCTTTGAAGTTTTTGTGTCACGAACATGAAGCCAATGAGACCATGAGGACCGTCGTAGCGTCATCAATTATAAATAACAAAAGCGTGTTAAATGTCGAAAATTAAAATTAAGAAAGTAACATTACAACAAAAATAATTACTTTCTTTGATATGTTATTAACGTCAAAATACTGACAGTGAAATGATTTTACGATTTCGATAGCATTTGGTGCACAACCGCCTAACAAAATGTAAAGTCTAGGTAATAGTTACAATCAGTAGTAACAGTTCTCGAAGAGCTGTACAATGAATTAATGCTGCAAGAGATCCTTAAATTTTTCTGGCTTAACAATGACAGCTGATTCAATGCTTAAATACATTTCAAGAATGAATGGCGTAAGATCCTTACTGAGGATTTTCAACTGATTTATTTAGACCTTGCTTTTGAATCGAAATTGCACAGGTTACTTAATTGTACATTTCGTAATAAATTTTATCCACTCCACCGTAAAATATAACAATATTCATGACTTAATTGTGACTTAATTTCTTATTAGACAATGAATTTTAATAAATTTAAAATTCTTCCGTTTTGAGAAAATGTGATTTTATTATTTATTTGTGATAAATTCTTAATAAATAAATTGTTACTTGCAGATTTTAATCACGGATGGAAAGAGCAACAAGGTGGTTGTTATTTTTTTCTTTTCTTTCCATTATTTTGGAACCTGAAGAGATCCTGGCAACAGACATAGCTTGTTTCAAATGCTCCGGCGTCAGTTGCAACGACCCATTCGACCCAGAGGAGGGTGAATTTTGTGAAGGGAAAGCCTGCGTTAAAAAGGCGGTCAGTATACTAGGTATGCGAAAGATTTCAGTTAATTATTAACAAAACTTAGGGAGTGACGTCAGCATTTTTTAGGTAAAATCTAAAAATAATCGAAAAATAAATAAAGAAAATTATATATTATATATCTGTCCATAAATAAATTCGTTTAGATTTCATTCTCACATTACATCACAGAAGTTATTCCATCTCCAAATACCTTTTCAATGCCTCAGAGATTACATTATTTTTTGATTCTGTTACTTGCTGCTTGCCATCTTATGACTGCTTTAGCAAAAGTAGAAGAAATGGCCACCAACCTCTACAAACAATTTTTTTTATGACTAGGAGCTCAATGTTTTGAAATTTGCCCATTTTTAACCTCCCAGATTAAATGCCAAGTTAAAATAACTTTTCTAATTTACCTTTAATGCAAGTGGTTTAGTGTTTGTATTTGTGGAATAAATACTGAAGTATTAAGCCGATCAGTTCAAATTAGGATCAGATGCGTAATTATTTTCTGATTTGGCGTCAAGGTAATAACTTCAAAATAATATTATTTTTTATGCTTAGGTTACTTTGTCGTCTGGCTAATTTTCTTTTCATGGGAAATAGATACATTTGCTACTATTACTGAACTGGTCACAGCTTTAAAACAACATTTTTGCTAGGATGTAATATAAAGGAACAAAAATTATGTTGCATAATGTTGTAACTCGCAATTAATCGATTATACCAAGGCAGTAACGATTCACCAAGGTAGCGTGGATACCTAGCACACGACTAGGACTAGAACGAACAATGGGAAAGTTGCCGCTCCTAGCTCCTACATTGTCATAGCTAGTTTAGTGCGCAATGCGCATGTCAGCCACAACACATAAAAATACCTTTTTTCGCAGAGGTTACAGGTTATTTTTTAAGGTTTCCCTGAATCCCAAATGACTATTAGTCACATTATTTTTTACCCCAATTTCCGTCACTTATTTCCTGAGGATTATTATTGTTAACCATTGATAATATTATTATTTATTTATTATATGAATTTTTTTTATTTTATGAATTTTTATTATATAATATGAATTTAAATTTATAAACCGCTCTTTTCATGTTTTCACGTGATTTCAATTCTCTTCCAAAATATTCTCTGGCTTTTTTATATCAAGCAATAACTATAACAATCCTTCTCATTTTTTACGTAATGCACATGAATACAGTCCTTCTTTTTCTAAGTCCATTCTAAAATTATTCTCGATTCAATGNTTTTTATATCAAGCAATAACTATAACAATCCTTCTCATTTTTTACGTAATGCACATGAATACAGTCCTTCTTTTTCTAAGTCCATTCTAAAATTATTCTCGATTCAATGTTATGGCCCTAGACTTTATTTCTCTATAACTTCATCTATCAAAGATCTAATTCAATTAAATACATGTCCTTTTAATTTGCTTTATTTATTATTTAAAAAGTCGTATAAACAATATATATTGTTATATTTATGGAATTGTATAGTTTATGATTTTGTAAATTACTCTTTGTAAAAGCTTCCTGTATATAATGATTTATTTGGGTCAGTCTGACAGAGATCAACGTACGCTTCCTTAAGGCAATCAAGCCTGAGAAGAGTAATAAGGGACAAAATAAATCCACTGGAGTTGAGTTCCATGCTTAGCAATACTGCTAGTGTGGAGCTAATATACCAGTAGATTTATAAAAACCGCCGAAATCTGATTTGACCATCTATCACATTATGAACTTTGTTGTTGTTGTCTTTGTTGTTGTCTTCGTTGTTGTCCTATTCATCACGTTATGCTGAGGACATTAATAAAATACTACCACTACTACAGTCTGACAGCGGAAGCGTGCGCTTCCTTAAGGCTGGCCCTTTTAGTTTATTTGAATTTGTTTTAAAGCTTTTGCTTTGTATATAATAGCTTGTTCGTTTGAATCAATAAAACTAAAAAAAATAAAAATTAATTAATTATCATTTGTTAAACTTAATAGTAATGAAGATTTACGAAGTAATAATGACGATGCTTTATTCAGGAGATTTGAAGACAATAAGAGGATGTCTGGACAAGGCGCCTGAAGAATTCAAATGCTCGAATGCCAGAACGGAAGTTGTTAAAGCCGCCATATGCTCTTGCGACACTGATTTTTGCAACCAATCTACAAGGATCAATTGTTCTCTTAGACTCCTCCTCATTTTGATTTTTGTTTCACAGATGATTTTGTCATGTTCAAAGTGGCAGTGAGTGTCTCTTCAAGATGTATATAAATTCAAGCCATTTTGAGATGTGTTGACGAAATGTTTAATGTGTGAATAGCTGTGAAAATATAATAATGAGAAAATTGTTAATCCTGTAGAATTCGCCTTGTAATTGTTCAAACACACAACACATCTTCGGTGGAGATTCATCATTCTGTGCAAGGGTCTTCCATGAAGAGTGTCGTTTGCATCTCATTGTGAGAATCGCCCGCCAAATTTATAGCCGAGAGGGGGGAGGGTGTAAGGGAGACAAGTGCCCAGGGGCCCGGCATTTTTTTTGGAGCCCGCCCGGGTTTTAATTTATTTAAATTTTACAACAATGACCTTTTTTTTGCTTTTCCATTGCCAAATTAGGGCCCCTAGGCAAATATAAAATTTAAACTGTATCGTCCTGGATACTCGGCTAGCGGCGCCCTGATTCCGAAACTTGTTCAGAGTTTAATGCTTTTTCGTGAACCTGCAGCATAACTTCTGATAAGCATCTGTATCGTAGATTTTGTCAGTAAACCAATGGGCCGCTCATCTGTAAGAGATGAATCTACAAATTCCGAGTAGTCTCTCCGCTGCGCTAGAGGAATAAATGCCTGTCAATTAGTTCCATGCTCTGAGTTTCAATTATTCACGAAAACAGGTTCTCCAAATGATTTGCAGTTAAATTGCATAATTACATTTAGTTGCAAACAACGTCGACACATGTTTAACGAAGATTCGAACATTTTAGCATTTTTAAGCCTTGTTTTTGTTAGAAATAAATTGTACTGCACTTTCCAATTGGTTCAATTAGGACATCCTCATCCAACAATACAGTAATGTAAAATCCAGGTAATGCTAAGCATTTACAATTTAACGATATTTTTGTAGTTATTTTAACATTCATCTGTGATTACCTGGAAATATAATATGACTGGCCACTAATCAGCATAATAATAAGCACAAAGATGTAACGTGAGCATTATTTATAAATACCCAACTTTTGAGTGCATGAACATCCAAGAAGATGTAAAGGCAGTAAAAGGAACAAATTTTGCATTATCTTCTATCAGAACTACATCTCCAAACAATGAAAATGGTCTTTAAGTTGTGATCAAGTTCATTGGGTGTAAAAGCTTTTAAGCCAACAACTTGGCCACCTGATCAGGCAGAATTGGAGCAATTGTGTTTATGTCAGGATACTGATTCCTAGGGTCAGCTAGTGCCTGATACAACTGCTTGTAAGCCAAACAAATGAGTTCTGTTGACCGCTGCTTTATAACTTCCCTGTAACGGAAAAGATAGTAAGCCATAATTGCAGATGTATCTCTTCAGCCAATCTTAACTTTTAGAGCTCAAACTGTTTGTTCTTTTTCTTTGCTTAATTATTATTTCAATTTTGTACGTTTCGATGAACGGAGTGCACGCTGCCTTTACAGACCAAATTAACAGCACATCTTGGCTCAGAAGGTTACATTCAACATATTCTATATAAATTACTATTATTAATAAAATAATCCAAACAATTTATCCAAAATGTTATTTTGGTTAATTATTATCAACAGGCTATTCACCCCCAGCTCAATCACAATGACATTCTAGTGACACTTCTCACCTGAACTTTGAACTCAAGATCTGGGAACACTGAGGAAGCAACAAAGAATCGGGCTTTGAAAGATATCCATCAAACTTGGACTGCAGAGTCAAAGATGGCAAAAATCATCACTGGATTTATGAAGGCATTCCATGCAAAACAACTCACCATGGAACTTCTAATTGACACAACATCCATTCCTGGAATCTTGGACAGGGGCTCCTCAGTAAACGATGTAAAAGTAAAGTCAGATTAAATCTCCAGAGCTATTCAAATTTGTGTAAAATCTTCCTTTGCAATTTGTTATAAAATTGCAGTGCTTCCTCTAAAGTGCAGGAGACTAACTTGATCAGCTTGCTGCAAAGATGTGCAGAGAAGTGCGAATCCACAGTTGGAAAGAACAAATGAGGTTTGTTCTCCTGTGAGAGTGTCCAGGTGAGCATCAATCTGCAACAGATTCATAGTATTCATTTTGGTCCCATCAAATATGTCATCATCATCACCACCACCATCATTATCATCATCATTGTCATCCTTGTCATCATCACTGCAACTGACCTGAGCTTTAAGCATCTCTAGATGTTTGTCTGTGAATTCATACAGAGCAATAGTGCACTGGATGGTGTAGAGGCTGTTGATCATATATGTTGCCATGTCAACAACACTTAATTGACTTGCAGAAAGAGATGACATCTGAATGAGTGGATCGATGAGGGAAACAAGAATCTGTTGCAATTTTCAACATCAAACATCAGTCCACAAAAACAACAATAAAACTGCCCAAAACCTGTCCTTAATTGACAATTAAAACCTGTCCAAAGACTTTCTTCTTTTCCTCAACGCCAATGACGAGCGAGTCGTCCGAGGACAGAATGTCCTGGAGGAGCTGAAGCATCCGGTGGAGAGAGGTGGAAGGACTCAGATCAGGTGGAGGCAACTCGACCTGTTTGTTTAAAAAATATGATCATTGAGAAGCAATAACGATTATCGGCCCAATTGACGACAGACCTTTTCCATCAGTTTGTTGGTTGTGAATGAGAGGCTGGAAAAGAAGAGCTTCTGACTCAGTTGGAACATCTCATCCAAGGTGTGCAGGAGGACACACGAAGTTGACAATATCTGACTTTTTTGGAAAGCATAACAATTGTTTTCAATATCAGCTTCACCATAACTCACACCTCACCTGTTGGTGACAATGTAGAATTGAAGCAGATTGGTCAGCTTGTATAAGACTTTTGGACCAGGCTCTGAAGTCAGCACTTGTTCAATTCTAACCTGCATCCACATAGAACAAGTGTAAAGTCATTAAATGTACATTCAATACAACAAGTTCAAACACCAGTCCTTCCAACAAATCATAAGCCATGAATTTTGAATGGTTGGAATTTCATTATAAACCTCATTGACATGTAATTAATTATGATCTCACAGACAGCAACAACAGATGACTTTCCACCTGCTTACCTTACCTTAAGAGGTCTGCAAATGCCCTCCGTAATGAGCTTCAGCATCTCGTGCACTGTATCTTCCATCACTTGAATGGTCAACAATACAAGTCTTTAAATTAAGTAAATAGTAAAATGTACTCGGTACAAAACTGCAAATGTCGGCAATTCCTTACTTCCTTCTCAAGCAATATTGCTGACTTGGTGCTTCGACCTCGACATTGCATAAATGTTTCCGTCAAAGGACTTGTGTTTGGGTTTACCCTTGTTTATTTACAAGTAGTGAGGAATACAATAGTGCAGTCAACACGATTACAAAAATGAGGAAAGTTCAGAATACTGATAACCAAATACAAATTATCTTAATGCGTTTTCAACTTTTCTTGACATTTTGATTCAATATGGCTGAAAAACTTAACGGGTTGTACAAGTTTTTTTGGAATTCTGATCTAAACAAGAGAAGGAACAAAATAGCAGTATGTTTTAAATATACTCCAAGCCTTACAATACAGGCATCTGCAAGCCTATCAAAATTTGAGTCCATCAAAAGGGACTATTCAAAGATTACTTCATGAGATTTAAAAGATGTCTGTTAGCAAATTCAATTATGAACTCCAAAGCAGCACAGGTTTCCTCCACAAAGCAGTCTCCAGAAAGATTTACAAGTGTTTAGAAGTGCTTGCTACTTTGCAAAGTCCACCTCAAGAAATGCACAATCTTTTCAAATAAGTGACATTTTGATGAGTTAGTATATGATCACAGAATCATAAAAAAAAAACAGTATATATGTTGTTCCATAAAGCAAGGAAGAAATTCGTCATGGATGATTGTAACATTTATATAGGTATTTCTGTTATATCTCGTGTCAAATCATGAAGGTTTCTTGGACTCATTATAGACCAACATCTCTCATTCAAACAACATATTCAGTACGTTGAGGCAAAGATTTCTAAAAATATTGGCATAATTTATCATGTATGTCGTTATATTCATATATATATATATATATATTATTCATCTATTTCTCCATGTTCAAATTATTCTAATCTAATATGAGCTTTATAACTCTCCAGCTTGCTGATAGCATCAAATAAACAATTTCCATTTGGCCATTTTGATATATAAACTAGATCATCACATGTTGCCTGATAGCTTTTTTTTCAAAAATATCTTCTTTAGTTACATATTCTGTTCGCTCGTCATGCGATTATAGATCAGCTTTTGCTAAATTGTCACTAGTTCTCGTAGCAATAGAAAACAAAAACGGAAATTGATTGAATGTTCATAACACTTCAAGAATTGCTTTGACTGATATAAAACCCAGATTAGATTTACTTGTTAAGAATAAACAAACTCACATTTCCAAACAGTTATTTCATGACTATTTTGATATTCATTTTGTTAATTTTTTTGCTTTAGTAGCATTGTTTTAATAAATATTCAGATATTATGATTATATGATTATTTTCTTACATTCAAATTGTGCATTTTCATCTGCTGGTCTGCAAACAACTCATAAATTTAGAGCCCGGTCGGTCCTTGATGCTAGAAAGTTTAAGAACTACCGATCTGGATGACACCTTAGTCGGATGGAAAACTGGAAGTGAATATGGTTAAAAACCTTACTGCATTAATCAAGAGGTTGCAAGAAAATGGACTTTGATGCAACAAGAAAAGAACAAGTGTTCTTTTGCCCAAACGTCAATCGAGTTTTGAGGTCACACAACTTCAAATCATGGTGAGCAAAGGCAAACAGTCTGACACACTCACCAAAATGACAAGTCCAACTGATGTGTCTGCAATAGAATCCTTTCTAGGATCAGTGCAGTTCTACCACAAATTCATCCCAAATCTTGCAACATTAGCAGAACCTTTGACGAGACTTTTTTTTTTTTTTTTTTTATTTACACGAGGTCAAAGGGCTTACAGCCGCTTGCACGACCAAGGAAAATGTAAACAAACAAACAAAAAAAACATTCGAGCAACAAACAAAAGGCACACGAAAAAGCTTAGAAATTATTGTCCCAAGAATTAAGTCATCCTAAAGTTCTTTGAATCTGAGGTATTTATTGAAGTTTAATTGCCGAATTGCAGNGTGAATAAAGTGATTTTTGATTTTGAAGCAGAGTGAGAGGTCAGCCAGCAAACGACGTTTTTCTAAGGAAGGTAGTTTGAGTAGTTTCAGTCTTTGCATGTATGGATGAGGGGACAGAGTGGGGATGACCTTGGTAAATCTCTTCTGAATTTTTTCTATCCTATCTATAAGTGACTTCCTATGGGGACTCCAGACAGGAGAGTTGTATTCCAGTATTGGCCTGACACATGTGCAAAAGGCTTTCATGAGAATGTTTTGGTCTCTTGTAGAAAAAGACAAAAGAATCAGTTTAGATATCAAAGATTTAGAATCAAAGATAGGCTATGGAAGTGGGAATCCACTCAAGAATCTGCATTCAAATGACTAAAAGAAACACTGTTAAAGAAAGTGATGTTGCCACACTTTTAATAATAATTTGCCCATTGGCATTTCACATAATAATGCATCTGATGTTGGCATTGGTGCGGTCTTATTCCATCGGTATACAGATGGCTTGGAGTATTTCATATTTCAAAAACACAAAAAAATGCAGCCAAATACACAAGGAAGTTCTACCCACTATATATGCCATCAAGAAATTTCATCAATTCCTTTATGATAGGAGATTTATTCCACAGAGTCACAGACCACAAAACATTAGTGGTGTCATTCAACCCTGCTTGAATTAGATGGTTCTTGATATTGCAAAAGTATGTTTATTACTCTTTAACTAGAGGTCAGACTTGGAATATGGTAACCATGGGATTCCTTTGGGAACAGGAATGAACTTTGAAATCAGGAACAGGAAACTGCAGGAATAAATGATGACTCTCATGAGACCAGGGATGAGAAATTTCATCAGGACCGAATAAACATTTTTTCCCCCGCATTTCTCTCTTAATGAGCATACTAAGAAATTTTCTTTTTTATTGAACATTCAGTTCTTTCAGTTTCGATATAATTTTTCTAAGGCTTCATCATTTTCAAGTGATAAAATACCTATGAATACTCATCAGTTCTAGTTAAGAAAATGACAAAGATCGAAGTTAATGACATTAATATCACACATGAAAGAATTTTGAAAATTGAATTAGATTATGAGAAATCCAGTACTGCTTGGAAAAATTTCGTTAAAGTTTTGGTGGTTATAGCACTGATTTTGTGCAGTGTAAGGCATGTCAAAGTTTCTCTATAGTATCCATGCCAGTTCCATCCTCTATGAAAGAAATTTTTCCACATGTGGTAGGATAACTGCAGATCCTAGGACATCAACTCTAAAACCAACAACTCATGACCAGAGTCATAAGTAATGAAGATTTACTTGAACAAACAAATCTATGTGTCCTTGAGTGAGTTTAGTGTAAACAACAAACAAATAATATAATAAAATATCTTAACATTTGCCTAACTAAATTGGCAGGACCCATCACCAGGTCTGGCAGGACCGGGAATGATTTAATTTTTGGACTGGGACAGGAAATAGATTGTCAGGATGTTGTACCAGGATGGTACCAGAAATGAGAAATGGACCTGATCTGCCCTCTACTTCGCACCAATATGAACACCGAAAATCATGGATATGCAGATGTTCTCAACAGACTGCCATAAGGAAAAGATGGTTGATTCGATGAAGAAGATGAAGCTGACCTAACCATTGTTTGCATGGTAAAGGCCTTTGAAATTATTCTCTGCCTAGTAATCTTCTGAAAGTACTACTTAACAATCATGCATCAAGTCCACAGAGAGGAAAATCAAATCAAGTCAAATATAAATGAAATGTAACATAATCCAGTGAATTTCTCAAGCTACTGCATGCTAAGCATTGTCAACAATATTTCTAAATTGTCCAAACCCTCAGAATTAAGGAGCTAAGAATGCTTTCATAAAACCATACAAACTAACCAATCTTGTTGCAGTTCTTCAGCAGAGCATGGGCATGCTCCTTTTCTGAGGCAATGGCTTGATGAATCCATGCCAGCATATCGCCTAGGTACCTCAGAGGGTCATGGCTGTGTAGTTCGATAGGACGTGGATTCCCGCCCGGTCCTCCTCTTGTCAGGGCATCAATGAATCCTCTCACTACAGAAGCTCTCCTTGCATTACCAAATTCATCCAGAGAGTACCTAAAAATATCAATCAATTATAACTTATTGCAACTACATGATTCATATCATTACTAGAACAATGAAAACGGTGCAGTGCTATAAATAAATAGCAACAATATCAACTACCACCAGATCACACATAAAATAAAACACATGGCACCCAAGTGGACATCAGAACTCACTTAAACAATACAGGCCTATCCTGCAGAGCCTCCACGGCTTGACACAATTTGTTGTTCACGTCCGGAGCATCGTTCGTCAGTAGACAGCATTCATCTAGAAATAAGAGTTGAGGTCATGAATATTCAGACCCTCACAATTTTATGCTATTAAACCCAACCCACTCTGTGTCCATCTGTAAAGCTTCTCATAAGCTACTTCCTGGTGCATAGCCATGGACTCCATAAGTTCAAGCCTTCAAAGTTTGATCGATATTATCATCAAACAACCACATAGCCTACTGAATACTTAATAAATAACTTTAAATACTTAAATCATTTTTAAAGTAATGTTACACAATAAATGTTTAATCTCTCACCCAGTGGTTTGATGGTTTGTACGAAGGAGTATTTTGCAATCTTCGTGAATTTCTTTAACTCGCTGGAGTGCATCAAAGAAGTCCTAAAATGATTTTTATAACTTTGTGCTGATTGTGAGGTTGAAAATTTGAGATAAGAAGAGTTAAAAAACCTCATTTCAGATCTTTATAAAATGATTTTAGATCTACTTGAATTAATTACCAAATTTTGAAGTTATGCAACCAACTTATTTAAATAATTAATGAAACATTAATTTAGTGGCCTTGAAGTCCTTTAGGACTTACGCCACTATAAATTTGTCAAATGATAATAATAACAACTAAAAACCTGATGCAACTGGCCATCCCTGCCTCCCTTCAAAGCTTGAATTTCCTCTTGCTTTAATTGAAATTTTGCAAGAAACAGGTCCACAATCTGAGATCTTAGCTGAATCTTTTGGCTCTCACCTTGTAATTTGGTTGTTTGATTTATCAGATCTCTTGTCTGGTTCTTGGTTTTCTGCAAAAATTTGAAATGCATAATGAAAAAATTTGGCAAATTAATTTACATAATTCAGAGGAAAGTAATCTTGCTTACTTTCAGTCGAGATGTCATGTCCTGACAACAAGTATTTATATCCTCAACATCCTTACAGATGCCATCCAGTTGCTGGTTTTACAAAGAACAACATGTACAAGCAATAAATCCCATAAATTTAAAAATAAAAGAACCCTATTTATAGGCCTTTGTCAAATTAACTATATCACATATTAATGTTACATTGTACTAGTAAATAAGTTATAATAAATAAGTTAATTGAAAAAGTAACCTCTTTAACGGATGCAAAGGAGGTGATGAAGTTTTTGTTTATTTCTAGAGCTCTCTTTTCAATATCACTCCTAAGATTCCTTCTTGTTCTGATATTATTCTCTGTGAAAAACTCCGACAATGACTTCAGAGCGTCCAAAACATCCTATTCAAAACATCATATTAAGTTATCAAATTATCCCTTACAAAACCCAATTTAACATTAATTAAATAGACAATAGATCCTAACAAAGCGCCAAACTCGACCTTATCGTTATCAACCCGACTTTCCAATATTTTATTTAACTTTTTTGACAATGGATTATTAACTGAGGGATGTCCATCTTTAGTAGCATCATTTTTTCTCTCCGGCAAATCGGACGTTTTCACAGGCTCTTCCGCCATGTCATTAAAAACGATTAAAAGTGTTCAGGTATATTTATGAGACAGTAACAGAAAAGTGACGGTAATTTTCCTTGAAAATGTTGTATCGATTATCTTTGATGTTATAAAATATTTTAAAGTAAATATATCAAAACATTAAAAGAATCCTGCTATTAACCATTAAAATTGACTCTCATAAAAAAAAATCCAGATTTGCTCATTTTCTTTCCCCTCAAATAACGCCAGACTTTCAAACTTAGTTAATTTTCTGCATACTATAAAATATTTGCAGTATTTGAAGTATTTTCCGCAGTTAAATCTTTATCGGTGATTTTTTAAATTTTATTATTATTATATATCTATTTTGTGCAACCTTTAAGGCAGTTCTCAGACCCTCTTTCTGCAAGGCCCACATTTACAATTCAAACATTTTTGCGGCCGACATGTTAAATGAAGTGTTATCAAAGCCTTCGTCAGCATATATAAAATATTCCTAACATAAAGTATGATGTTGTATTTTTTTTTTTTATTAAATAAGTGAGCAGAGGACAGAAGCCTCTTACCTTCTCACTACCAAACAAGCAAAAAAAAAGAAAATTGAGAAATGAAATGAGAGGTGCAATCAATTGTAAAGGGAGGCGAATCGACTATATGTGGTGGATGAGACAATGCTGTTAGGTAGATTATTCCAAATGTTAATTATTCGATTTGTGAAAAAGTATTTGGTGTTATCTATTGCACAAACGTTTGACCTTAGTTTAAATTGATGACCTCTAGTTGATGAATAATTTGTAAAATGAATATGGTTTTTAAGGTAAGTTGATGTTAAGTTATAGATAATCTTGTATAGCAAGCAGATGTCAGCTAATAGACGATGTTCGAGCGATTTGAGTTTCAATGCCTTGAGCCGATCTTGATACCTTAGCTGTCCAACCACGGGGATGGCTTTGGTAAACTTTTTTTTCATTACATGTTTAGTTGCCCATCGCTTGCTACTCAAATATAATAACATAAAAATAATAAAGAGACATGTAATCGTAGCGATAATTATTATCGGGTTTAAGTTATTTTCATTCACGCTAGTTACCAATTAGTTGTTTGCGTTTTGATAGCATGTCTATTCTGACTGGAATTTTTGATAAACACACTAGAAGACCATCCTCCAAGTTCATTCCTGATCGATATTTTGTTTTTATAGCAGTCAATGTAGAAAATGAAAACTTGCACAAATAACTTGTTGAAAAAGGTGTAATTTGTTGTCTAAATATTTTTGACTGGTTTAAGAATTCAGCGCGGCCCACCTATTCCCTGCCAAGGCCTAACAAATTGCTCTTTTATTAGAACCATTGCTTTAAGATTTTAGTCGTATTTTTATTTTTAAGGGTTGATTTTCATTCTAACTAATCTAACTTGTTTTTAGAAATGTTTGAATTGTTCAGAACTGGCTGATAATGGCAGTCACATTTAAACCATTTCCGGCTCCGATTAATTCGGATAATCGATGCTCTACCGCAGCTGCTAAATGAATCCCGCTGTTTATTCTAAATTTTTTAACGAATCAAAGTTCAATATTTAACAAATAACTTGGTGACCACGTGAATGTGCCATTTCAATTCTGCTTGTTGTCTTTCTATGTCTGTTGAAACTATGTACAACTAAAATTATATGATAGTTCTATTATTATTATCAAATTATTATCAACTTAAATTCATGAGAGAATATGATATAAAAAATAAAACAGATTTATCTTAAACTGGCTAGAGTAACCGGTGCTGCTCGGGGTTTGATAACAGGTGCTGCAACTCATTTTCCCAGAAATTAGTAAAGGGAATTTAATAGAATGTCCTTTTTCCTTATTAAAAGAGAAGTTGACGTGGAAGCATTGCAGAACGAGTTTACTTAAGTTTCTATTTCGGACGAAACATTTGAGGGATTCGTTGCTATTTCGTTGCTATTTTGTTTCTATTTTGTTTCTATTTTGACGAAACTTTATGGGAAGAAGCTCACCCATCTCGCTAACATAAAATAAGAAAAGACTGGAAATTTCGGTAAAAGAGGAACATCAAGCTAATTGTTTAAAAGTAATTCATACTATATTGAGATATAAAGGAACCATTAATTATTATGAAAGTATATTTTTTATTTTAAGTGTACTTGAATTACATATAATATAATAAATACAAATTTATTGAAACAAAACCTGCTTCATTTTACTTGATTTCAACTAGAACCCATTCCTAAGTCACAGTTTGCATCAACTTCATTCAATTTCTGCGCTTTTGAATTTGAAGCCTTTTATTCGGTGATGTTTACTGCGATGAAGGCCGTACATCAACTAAGCTATCAACAAAAAGAAACCTAGCTTTGGCAAATTGAACTGAGCAATAACGTTATTACAGGTCCTTCGATGATTCTTGACCTTAATAAACACAATGAAAACTGTTGTCATTTTCGATTGTTCCACTTTTCAAAGTATTTTTAGTAAGCCTTGAACGATGACATCGAATCAAATTAAACTGTGGATCATGTGTATGCAGGTGAAACCCATTCATTTTGGAGACCTTAAATAGAAATCTGCTTCAAACTTAACTTAACCTAATTTTAAGTCTGATGTTCTCTTGTGCCAAAATTCTTATTTTTTTAGTGAGGTATGTTTCAAATTGAGTAAAATAGGTTCACTGTAGTTTCGATATATTTGAAACTCTAGAATATTCAGAATTCAACTTCATTTTAAATAACGAACAAAGCCAACAAAAAGCAAATTAATAACAAAAAGTGCTTATTTGAGGCTAAAATGTTCTCATATGTAAGTAAATAACAGACTCGAATCTCGATTAAGCAGACTAAATTCAGAAATACAACAATTACAATAAAAATGCAGAAAAAATAAAAATGAATAAAAAATATGATAAATATGTCAATTATAAGATGACATTAACATTCTTTCACGCAAGTGCCGAAGAAATACTAAAAAACGAAATATTTATGATCCACAGGTTTTTCGCGTTGTATTATCTACACAAGTCCCATAAATAGTCCACCATCATCATCACCATATTGATCATCACCATCATCATCTTCTTTTTCTTCTTGTTCTCCTTTCTTGACGTAAGGCAGCATTACTTGGGGGGCCATTACAGAAGTCTTCTGAGCAGGCACAACCTTCCGCTGGTATTCCTTGAACCACCTCAGTTACGCAACTGTTGTCAACCCTGGCCCTGTCACTGCAGAATCTCATGGCCACAGGGATGCCTAATGTATTATTAACGTTATCATTATCCTTATTACGCTTGTGATGATTAACAAGTTAAATAAGGATTGAAGAGTTCGTCAGTTGAGATATTGGATTTAAGAAATAGATTTTAAAAAGGCCAAATCAATGCAGATATTAGAAGCGAGAATTTTGAAAATAAAATTCTCAAACAGATTTCAAGTGTCCCCGGTTAAAGGCTAAATAGAAATATGGAGTATCAGTGTGTATGACTTGTATGTATCTGTGATACATTTTCAACGCTTGGAAACATTGAGGTTTTAGTATTGTTCTGCGTTGTGATTGGGGTCAGGTCATTTGCAAACATATCCTCCAGTCCGGATGTCAGAAAAGTGTGAATTTTATCTTCGTATTGGTAACCTAGCTAGAAATTCACCAAATCAGAGACGCATTTTATTGAAAACAAAAGAGTTTTCATGTAAAATAATGCCGTTAAATTTTTAACCGACCAAGTCCAACATTTTAAATTTATGTCGTCAGAGTTTACGACTTACAACTCATTTTTGTATTCCAATTCTTTTGTTTTATGTAAGCTTTTTAGAAGATACTTTGTTGTCTTCAATAACTGGTGATAATTTATTTTGGGAACATTAACTTTAATTAATTAATTATACGGATGAAATAATTTAGTTGAAATTATGAATCAATTAACTTCAATCATTGGCCATTTAATATCCAACTGTAAGCAGCTTTTGAATAAATGAGGCGTTGAAAGTTCGTTAAATGTAATCCTTGAAATTGAAACCAAATGAGGCAACGTGCATGTTTATAACACGTGCATGTTACACGTGTTGTTAATTAGAATTATGTTAAATGCTGACACGTGATCCTTGCTTTCACAAATTTTCATGGACTTGTGAATGGGTCATGAAGTAATCAAACACAAAATGTATTATCAAGAATAATAATACGTGTAATATTATATAAATGTTCAAAAACAAAACCTTGGTAAGTGGTTGAACTCTTGATGCAAAATTCTCCCTCACATATTTGAACTCCTTCTGCTTCGGGGTTGAGTGGATCAGCACAGTTTTCGTTTTCAACTTCGCAATGGTAGCACTTGACTGCCTCGCCAAACTTTCCAATAAAAGCGGGAAAAATAATCGAACACTCCAACACCCAAATGAAAGCTTTCATCGTATTTTTGAATGAAGACACTTGATTCCCTTTGAGACGTCTTTAAATAAGCTGCAGTAAGTTCTCACTCTGAAGTTGAAAATGAGCCCACCTTGTAGACTTTATCAACTACAGGTTGATTGAAAATGAACAACAAAACAATGGTTGTCCAATGTACTCTTGACTAATCTTATATCGATTGAAAAATTTCCATTTTCCAAAGCAAACAGGTTGTTTTATGAAAAAAATAGTAGCACTAGGATTAATCTTAGAGGCACGTATGAAATAAGCACGGATCTCGAACATACAAACTGCGCACGACTGTTTTGTTTTCATCGACTCAGAGATCATAGGTCGAGCATCTCAAATAGTTCCTGTGAAGTGATCTTTGACACGTCTGCAGACACAGAAGGATTATACCAATCGTAAATTTTGATTAATTTTTGTTGATCAATAAGATTTTATTGCTCAATTAAATGCATGACTTCATCTCTGCGGAAGGTATTAGCAAAGTTCCCAAGTAAACATTCAACTGACTTAACCTCGAGAAGATTTAGAAACTGAAACCTATTATTGATTCTTTCTTAGAATAGAAAATAAATGAATATCTAAACAAATCAGAATTTGGCTTGTATTGTTAAATGAAATAAATTCATATTATTTATTTCCCTTCTATTACTTTTTTTTAAACTAAATATTTATTTGATCTAATACAAAATTTTTTGAAAGTTCAAATTCTGTGTGCAGTGCCAGATAACCAGAAGAAGCCAGAACTTTTTTTTGCTTTTCAGATTGACAGAGGTTGGCTTGTTGGCCTCCACCAACCTGACTGCAACGGAGCTTCCGCTTGGGTAAATTCGGCCCTGTTTGTGTGGACGGCTGTTTCATCGAAATGATCAGAGATAAGCTGGATGCTGATAAAAATGATTCGATTAATTTTCAATCAATTTAAATCAATAAATGTAATGACATTCAATAATAATCGTTAATAACAATAATAAGGAAAATGTAAATATAACGATAATAACTTAAAAACTTAAATTGAGATGTTTTATAACTTAGCAATAAATGATTTCAAAAGCATGTGTTTAATGTCGCATAAAAAAAACTACAAAACTGCAGTTAATAATAATAATTATTAATGTTATGATTATGATTAAGTTACGAGTGTGATATTTTTAAACAATCGAAAATATATGTTTTTGGACTTTGTTTAATTTGAAAAATATTTTAAATTGAGAAAACCAAATAATATTCGAATTGGATTATTCGAAAGAATAAAAAAACCGATACGAACAAAGATACTCGAGATAAGATTAAGGGAAATGATAAATTAAATCAAAGTCACTAAAAATTGGACATGGCAGAGTTAACTCCATGGAAAAGTTAACTTTATTGGATAGCGGAATAATGGATATTTAATTGCATTTTAATAAATTTTTATTATTGGAAAGTCAATTGGAAATATAAAAAAACATTCCATTTAAAGAATTTGACATTATTTAAGCCTTAATTTAAAAAAAATTTAAAAAGATTCTTGATTTAAAGAATGACTAAATTGATAAATTAGGTAATTCAACAATCTTGGAAAGGTATGAACGAAATAAAGCTCTTCTGTGAACAAAAATTGCAAGCGCTTCTCAAGGCTTTCAAAGAGTCTACCGCTATGTCATAAATAATTTCGCTTTGGCACTAATTTTAAAAAAGTACAATATTCTTATGCTTCATGTTGTTAAATCAACTTTATTGAACAAACAATGTCTCATATCAAATGAGTTTGTTGGAAAACATCAAAACATCAAAACATAACTAACATTTGTTAGCGTATACATTTTTTGTGTATAACATCAGCGACTAATAAAGCAGATTGTGAAGCATAATTGAGCATAATCACTAAGCAAAAATTATTAAAGTAAGCATAATAAGCATTACATAATTCAAACTAAAGTATTTACAAGCAATTTGATTGTCTCGGATGTAAATCAAGCGGTCGTTAAAACCATTTCAGGATTAAATAAACAATTAATAAATTCGAATTTTATTCTCTCTCCAATTTCCTTGCTAGCGGGAACCATTGCAGAAATCTTCTTTGCAGATGCAAGCCACTGCAGGCATACCTCCGATGACCTGGTTGATGCAACCGTCTTCCATCGTCGGTGAGGTGGCGCACATTCTCATGGCCACCGAAATTCCTAAAAGTGTTCCACAAATTATTTTGCTTCATAAAATTTACTTTCAACTGAATTAATCGACAGATTCGTTTCCTAAAACTAGGTTTAACTAATAATGTGAAGGCTTTTAATTCGAGTTTCGTGAGCATTATAAGCTTTCCCACTTAATACTACCATTGTAACAATATCATAAATACAAATTAAAATATTGTGTACTCGAGCATGCCAAGACTTTGCATAACTTTTATATAATATGTGAATAAATTAACAAAGCAAATTTTATTCCCATTGAAAATAACTTGGTAATTCTGTTTATAGTCGCTCTTATAAATAATTAAATTACAGACGAAATTCAGGCAAAAGGTAAAAGAGACAAAACAAACGTAAGAATTACTTATAATTATATTGAATTACTTTAATTTATAAATACTAAATAATTTATAATCCATTCGTCCAACCTCCATGGTTAATGACACTCTTCACACAATAGGGGGCAATACAGGTTTCTACCCCAGGAGCATCAAGGATAACAGGGTCAGCACAGTTGGGGTTGTGAGCATCACACTTGTAACAAATTGCCCCATGTCCACTTTGAATGCCAATAACGGAGAATAGTAGCAGAGCTGATGCACAAGAAATGAATTTGCGCAACATTTTCAGAAAAAAAAAACAACAGATTTTTATTGAAGTTTTTGAAATACAATTTCTTAGCAATACGAAAATAAATATGGTATGATTATAAAATGTCTTTATTAAGTTAACTTAATTAAGTTCAATAAATTTATTGAAAGTGCACAGCTCTATTTAAAACGCATTTGTAACTGCATATCTTCGGAGTATCTCATGAGTTCGACTAGACTTTTAAGTTGAAGCCAAAACGAAGAGGTTTCGCTTAGGTTTTAAAGTCAGGTGCAAAGTCCAAGATTTAAGGCACAATCTGCGATGTTACATTTTCTTAAAATATTATTAAATTATTATTATATTATTAAGTTAAATTAAGCTTTACTCAGTTGTTGAATTGAATTCGGGCTTAATCGCATAAAACGATTTCTTTTTTAAGACTCATATGAAAAATATAAATATTAATAACATGACATTTCTAATAGTTTGACTTTGGTTAACAAGTCGCATTAACGAAAACAGCCAAAAAGTCGACACTGAATAAGATTTATGAAGCTTTAAAAATGTGGTCCCCTTTCATATTTTAATATCTTACAATTACAAATTTAAACGATTTATTTAACAGTTTTTGGGGTTCTTAAAAGGAATTGCACTTTTGTTTTATTAGCATAATATTATTTTATAATATTTATTTTAGTAATAATTTCCTCTTCTTGTTTATTATTCCATAATCTCTTATTTACAGGATGTGCAAGAAATTAAATCATCCATAATTTCAAGTTGACTTTAAAACAATTTTTTTTTAAATTAACAATATCCATATTCCTTTAGTAATATTTTATCACTTCGTTCAGATAATTGCATGTGAAGAAAAAGCAAAGGTCAAAGTCAGACAATAAAAACCAGTTCTAAAGATCACAATCATCGATAGAGACACATTGATTTCTAAATATCAATATTTTTTTAACCTTTCAATATTTTTTAATGTCATATCTTAATCTATATTTATAAATCCAACTTTCTCGGTGAATATTTTAGGTTAGCTGGAGATTTTCAAAGTTTTTGAAATGAATTTGAATAAGTCAAACAATGACTTTTCATCGAAGAACAAACTTTCTTCCAAGAATGAGATATCCCCTATGTATGAAGATACGTACAGAAGTCAAGCCTCAGCTAATAAGAATATCTCGCGCAATGAGGTTTATCCAGAGAAAGTCTGCTATGTGAATGAAAGGAAGCCCAACAGAATCCAGGACAAATATTCCCACTACGAGAAGATGGAGCCTGTTTACTTACCAAGGTTTGGCAGTATGAATTATGCAGGAAGAGTTTTGGTTTATGGAGGGAATGGATTTCTTGGATCTGAAATAGTGAACTACTTTTTTGAAAGAAAATGGGTCAGTTACTTTTTAAGCTCTTGGATTAATTATTATTATAAAGCTGCTTATTACATTTCTATTTTAATTACACTTCAGTAACAGTAATAATAATTTTTCAATTTCATCGTAATCTGAATGCTGGCGAGGATTTTGTTGTTAGTGCTAGGAGATGCACAAACACATGAGAAGTGCTTTTTTTTTTAAATTTTTTGGGCAACATTCTTAGTTTGAAATATCAAATACATGATGTTATTTTTTTTTCGCATTTGTTCTCTTTTATTTATTTATTGCAGACTTATGTAATTATTAAACTTCATAACAAGTAAATAAAATTATCGATTAAACATTTCTCACACAGTGGGTAGTTTCAGTCGACCTCTACGACAACAATGTGGCCCATGCTAATGTCCTTTTGAAAAGTACTGACTCATGGCAGGAGCAGAAAGACTCAGCCGAGATAAAAGTTGGCGAATGCATGGGTCAAGATAAGTTTGATGCCATCCTCTGCGTTGCTGGTGGATGGGCTGGTGGCAATGCAGCATCGGAAGGCAAGAATACGATTCTGTTCCTTGCAACATTACTCAACATTTTTTTTTATAACTAATGGTAATTATCATTTATTTTTCTCAATTTAAATAATCAATTTTAAATTATCAATGTTATCGATGTAATTTTATTACAATAATAATAATTTGTAATTATTATTCATGTTGGCAAGCAGACTTAATCAGGAGTTCAGAATTATGTTGGAAGTCAAACGTATGGACTGCTGTCATATCCGCGACACTGAGTACGAAATACCTCAAGGAAGGAGGGATGCTCGTTTTGAGTGGTGACTCGGATGCTCTCATTGGATGCCCGGGTCAGTCGAGAGTTGATTTTATTAATTATTGTTATTAATTTATTAATATTATTATTCATGTTATTATTACCAATGAATGGATTATGCGAACTTATTTAACCAAATAATTCAATAAAACCTCGAATAAACTTCCCAATTTGGATGGCAAAATTGTGCACTTTTAGCAAGCTTGTATTGTCTTTCATCTACTTACATATTTAGTTGTAGTTAGTTCTAAGGTAGCGGATCTCAATGCAACGGGTCAAAAACACCATAGTTACTCAATATTCCTGTTTGGCAGATAAAAATAATACCTGAATGATTATTTGCTGAACAGGGATATTGGAGGCTATGCGATAATGATTGGAATATAAGAGATCTTGTTCGGGATCTTATCTGGGATCTTCTGGGGGATGCCGAGGGAATCTCTGGGATGATATATCCCCAACTTTACTTTTCTATTGATATTTAATGTGCTTATTTACTTGTTCAGCTCAATAAAATATTAATAAATAAAAAAAGTAAAACAAATAATAAAAAAATACTTGCATAGTGTCATGAATACTGAACTTGGAAAAGTAGCGGATTGGTGTGATGCAAATTATCTATCACTCAATGTAAAAAAAAACCGATTTATATGATATTCCATAATTCCAGTAAAAAAATTATGCTTTTTTTAAAATTATTTTTATTTCTTTCCTATTCTGTTATTGTTATCATCATCATCATTATCAAATGATATTCTATTATAATATTTGATCCTCTATTTTCAAAGACATCATCGGGGCATTCGTATAATGTGCGTTCATCTCAAAATTGTAGGCCTGTTTTTGCTCTGAATCCAATATCAAACGTCACACAATCCTTTGCCAAGATTATATGTTAGGATTCCACTAAATATTACTAATCAGCCAAACTTATGTGCTTTCAAACATCTATATAAACAGTTCGTCATCGACTGATAACAGTTTCTTTAACTTACTGTGTTCAATTCCTTGCACCAACATCTACTTCACCCATTACTTCATTCATGCTTCCTCTTGGGCGTCCCTCAGCGGGAATTCTCCCTTAGGACGTTCCTTTCTGATTATCACTTCAGTCTTTAGTTGGTTTTTGATTCGTGAGTTGTGAGCGCACATTTGTATTTACTTGTTGCTTTTTTTTTGGATATTTTTTCGCTTCACTTTATTATTTTCATTTTCTTTTAAATTATTAATAAATGTGTTATATTATAAATAAGTGTTACACTGGAATAAACAACTTAATTCTCGTCATCTAGACTTACGAAAGACTGTAATTATTACAGTGAATCTAAAATTAACAATAAATAAAAACTTAGTCACGAAACCAATTAATGCATCCTTGCCAGGGTTGCAACAGTACTATAGCCATACTAACGTTTACTGCAATGATCAAAAAATAATGGTCGCCTTCATTTCCTTAAAGAAATGATTGGTTATGGAATTTCCAAAGCTGCCATCCATAACATCGTCATCAGCCTTGCTTCTCCAATTTCTGGCCTCCCCGCAGGAGCAGTTGTTGTTGCTTTTTTGACGTAAGTTATTTAAGCATAATAGTATTTAATATTAAGTTTATAAACTTTAGCAATTTAAAATCGTCTTCGTAGATGTTTAGTTAATTTAAACAACTAAAGGTTTTGATGAAATTTAATAAAAATTAAAAAATAATATTTCTAAAAATGTCAAAATTTGCACATTTGGCGTGCAAATAATAGTTTTGGCAAGAGGTTGTCTTGAAACACTTTTGAGCAATATACTTAGAGTTCTTTTGGATTTCTTAAGATTTCAAATGTTTGTGAATTGTGTATTGAAAGAAAGAACGAGTGACTTCTTCATGCGTTTCCACAGTTCAATCATTGACACTCCAATGAACAGAAAGTACATGCCAACTGCGGACTTTTCCACTTGGATTTCTCTCAGTATACTGACGAGGTATTGAGTTATTTAATCATGTTTTTAGAAACAGCTCAATCTATAATTACGTTATATTATAATTTGGTTAATTTATTTGATATGCATTTTGCAATTCTGTTTGTAATAATAAATTAGCTTTAATTGAAAAAAGTAATTTTTCTTTAAAATTTAAGCTAAGGTTGAAATCATGTGTTGTCTCCTTTCATCGAAATCCAACGCCTTGAGATCAACGACTGCAAGAATGCATAAAATATTACTTTACTTTTTATGCAAATATTTATATTCTTAATATTTGTAAATAATTGAGGAAAAGTAATTTAGAAGACTTTACATATTTTTCATATTACTTAATCCAGCACAATATACAGCTGGGCGAGCAAGGAAAGCACTCCCGCCAGTGGGAGTCTTCTGATATTCGAGAGTAAAGACGGAAATACGAATATTGTGGCAGCCTAATTTTCTTGAAGGGCATGAAAACGATGATCTACAATAAGTCATTTGTGGAAAAGTTACTACTAAATTTATTGCTTAACCATAATGATAGCTGTTTATTTGTTACTAACTTGTTGCTTTAAAATGGGATGTAAAAGCTGCACTTATTGAATAAAATATATCCAAATATATCCATCAAATCACAATGTTTTATTGCACAGTTGATTTTAGGAGTGACCATAAAACAATACAAATGTTCAACTCTTTTAGGAATCTTTATATTCTTGTATCAGGCAAATTGTTTCCAATAGAATGCTAAAGCACTTTATTTTTCAAAGTCCTGTACAGCATTTAGAACTTAGAAATTCCGTAGAAATTTTCAAGTCTTTCAACGATAAAGACGGAAGATTTTTCCTCAACGTTGCGTAATGCGAATAATCAAAGTTGCATTGGCTCATGTTCATCAGCTGCGTTTTCATTGGTGTCTGATGTTTGCTAGGCCCAAAATTGTCATAATCAATAACTCCGTAAATAGCCAAAACGCACGTGACATTCTCGAACTTACGAACAAATATCTTATTCACGTAGTTCTTGTTCAAAAGTTGTGGAAATATTCTCCAGCATGCATTTAACTGAATGTTTATGCATTCAACAATTTCGTCTGCGGCTTTATTGTCAGTCTCAATATCGATTGTTTCATTAGATATAACGAGTCTTATCGACGTGTTTAGCAAAAAACAGCAAAATACAACTTGGGTGAACCCCGTTTCTGTTTTGAGGACCGCGAAGACTTTATCTTTGCATTTTAATCTACCTTCAGCCTCATATTTCTCAAGTTTCAGATGTTCCGTTCCTTTAACTCCAATAATTTTGCTAGTGTGCATTTGGGTTTTTTGTATGAATCCTACGAGCTCCAGCCATTGCTTGTTAAGGTTTTTCAAATATTCCTTAACAACCGAATTGTTGAGAAAACAGGTTGTATGATTTCCAATGTTTAAGTCACTGAGTGTCAACAGCGGAGAAAAAGAGAATATTAAACATTCAATGTCTTGCCTACACATCGGGCAGCCACCTCGTCTGAAATCATCCTTAAATCATTATTTTGTCAAACTCAAACTCTTACATAAAGTAAACGTCGCTTACCCAAGTCCCCAGTCAGTAATGCAGTCCTGACAAAACATGTGATTGCAATTTCTCGCAATGGCTAATTTCTCTGAACCAAATGAGCAATAACAGACTGGACATTCCAATTGATCCAGCACTTTGGCTTCAACTAAATCTCCCGTGCAATACTCTGATTGGCAGTATATTCTTGCCATTGTCATGACTCCCTTGCTTTCCTCAATTTCTCCAAGAGGACTTTGGTCTTCTCCAATCTTCGCTTCTGATTCTTGCACATCTTTCTTAGAATGTGTTTCACTCATTATAGGTTAAAGAGCCTAAAGAGCAGTTGTAATTGTTTTATTCTCGTTGTTTAATTCCATCGATTACTTTGATAACCAAAGTTTTTAATCGACAGTAAGCTACAGTAAATTTTAAAATTTAAAATTTTTGAAGATATGTATAAAACAGTTTTTAATTTAAATGTTTGTTTCAGGTTTAATTTTTTAAGTAAGTAATGTATAGGTCAACAACATGGATTATGTAACAGGCTTATTATTATTTGGCCAAAAATAAAGCCAAAGACCCTAAAATACCCCTTAAAAATTTAAACGGAGAAAAGGCATCTCACCTCATTTGGAAACCACAAAAAATACTCATACTAGAGAACACAGCGAGGTTAAGTTATTTAGCCATAGGGTTCATAAAAATTACTTATGTAGTAAGCATTGGCTCAAAAAGAATTTGGATATAAATATAGATTACAACATAGACTTGAAGGGTTTTTTTAATGAATCATTAGAAATAAACGTCATATTAACGCAAGCAAAGAAATACACAAATCGCTAAAACGAATCACCAAATCATCGAATCTAACTTAGGAAATGTAAGTTGAATATCGAGAATGGCGGCACAAATTCGAATCCCATTGCGAGAACACCACCCTAATCATCCATGTTAATAGTTTTTATTAACGTCCGCTAAAGCAACTGGTAAGGTCTTGCTGCCGTTGTAGATTAACGACTACATCTATAACTAGATGATGTACCCGCTACGGAATTCGAATCCGCGCTTAGATCTTGCTTAGCGCTTAGAGATTGTGGTCTAATGCGCAAGTCTTGACCACATTAGACCACATTAGTGGACGCAGCGCCCCTTAGTCCTCCGGGAGTCCTAAAAAGATTTCCCCCACCTCAAGATGGTTGCAGATTATGATTGCGGTGCTTCACCGCCACAAATCTCCCCTGGGATTCTGCACTTTATAAATAGTCCAAGCGCACTTATGGCACCATATAAATATGCCTATTGATTTTAGATGCCTTCATGTTCTAAAGCCCAAAAGATTCCAGATACCACTGCAAACGTGTAAGACTAAAATGGCAAAATGAGAGCAATCAACTGTAACAGATAAATAAAACAAAATAATAAAAAGGGGTCGAGCAGCAGTAACACAAATGAAAATAAAAACGAAGGCATAAGAGTCAGTCAGAGAAATGTGATGAGAATCATGATTAATTTACCACAACGGGGCAAGTTTTAAGGCGATTTCAATTCCTGTTTTGATGATTTGAAAGTTCGAACAAAGCCATGCTGGGGAGCGATGATAGTTGATTTGGAGAGTACCTATTAGCTAAACAGAAGCATTGAAACGCAATGATGAAAATGTCAGTAAAGCTAGCTTAAAGATAATAATACTAAGGCGAATTTTAAAGTGATGACATTTATTTTAAGATGGAGATAATCGAATCGAATGGAACCAACAGTTGATCTAGAAGCTGTGTTCACTGCAGTTTGACACATCTTTTAAGGACGAGCCACTAAGTACGGAGTTGCAGTCATCATGTTTCATGTTTTTTTCGTAATTGTGTTATAAGTAGGGCTAGGATTTTTAACGATCAATTAATCGATTAATCTATTTTTTAAACTATTAATCTATTTCCAGATAAAGATTCTAGCATTATATCATAACCCATGACAAAACAATAACAGTAAACATTGCAATATGACTTATATGTTGATTCAGAACGATTCAAAAGAACAAACTTGATCACTTATTGGACAACAAATAGCAGTTAATGACTGAGAGTTCCAATAATCAATATGTGAACCTAGTGAAAAACACACATAGCTGATGGGTTCTGACTCAGAAAATCAGACTCACATGATATGAAAATCGCTTTTGATGAACTGCAACGTTATAAAGTGGAGAAAAGAGTTGATGTATCAATTGATCCACTACACTGGTGGAAACTCAATGAATATAGCCATTCTAAATTGCCATTATTTTCCAAGACTATGCCGTGCGTACCAGCCACCTTTGTTCCGTGAGAGCGATTATTTAGCTCTGCTAGTTACATTGTTAACAAGACATGTTCATCACTTGAATCAATTACTGTTAATTTGCTAGTGTAGTTGGTTACCTGACGACTTTTGAGCGGGAAAACACTTTAAGTTTGTGAACTGAATTTCAGTTGATAAATCATAAATTTGTGAACTACAGAAGTTTGTGTTTTAATCGAAATTAACTATTAATTAACATCATTAACTATTAAAATTAAATTAATCGTTCCCAGCCCTAGCTGTTATTAAGAGTTATTCAGTTACGTAAGTAGGAAAGATTTTTTTTAGCTTGCATAAGAACCCTTACAATGGCATAGCAATAGGAGGATAAACAGAGTGCGAAATCCTGAAGACAGGAAAATTTTCAGAAACGACCTTCAGAAAAGCAGCTTCTGAAGTAAAATAAATTTGGAAAGAAATTTTATTTAAAGCAATACATTAATTACTTCCACCACGTTATTGTATTTCTGGAGAACAGCATTTTGCAGTTTTGCTCCTGTCACTTATCTTCAAATTAATCAGGACCAATGAGGGCAATTTATTCCTTCTTTGTCGTACTAAAGAAGAATCAAAATTATATTCTTTCATTTTCCCGAGTTGCTCTTTCATTGGTTCACAATGCAACTGTTCTTCATAGTAGTCATTATTACCGCAGAGAACCAGAGAACAACTGACGTTTTCAAACTTACGAATAAATACTCGATAAATCGTTGGACCTAAGAGTTTCGGTAATACGTACCAACACGCCTCTAACTGCTTGTTCAAACATTCAACAACTTCATCAGCAGCTGCGCTGTCAGTTTCAAAATCAATTTCTTCATCTGATATCACAAGTCTTATCGACAAGTTTGGTAACAAGCAGCAAAATATAGCTTGAATATGTCCTTCTGATTTTAAAATGACGAAACTTTTTTCTTTCGATATAATACATCCTTCTTTCTCGTACTTTAGGAGGTTTATAATTTCAGTTCCTCTGACTCCAACGTAAACATCATCGCAGATTGGCGCTATATGCATGAACCGCAAGAACTTAAGCCAATGTTCATTAAGGCTTTTAAAATAAGACAAAAGAATTGGGTTTCGGAGGCAGCAAAATCTGTGCTTGCTAAGAGTTATTTCTACATGTTTTGGTTGAATTCGGGAGCTCACAAACATTGTCCAATTGAACTTCTTCCTGCACATCGGACACTTTTTCTCTCTAAATAAGCACTTAATTTTAAACTTTAAAAGTTAAAGTTGAATAATGTATTCACAGAATAGAAATCGTTAGGTTTAACATTAAGTGACATTTATGTTGGTACACTTACCTGTCTCTCCATGATGCAATGCATTTTTGGCAGAACGCATGTATGCACGTATCCAATATGGCTAATCTCTCCGACTTCAGTGAGCGGCAGCATATTGGACATTCAAACTCTTTTTCACCTTTTATTGGTATGGCTTCTATCGGTTCCCCGTCACAGAATTCCGATTCGCAGTACAATAAAACAATTTCACTTGGATGCTCCTCTGGTTTTACAAGCGAGTTGTTCTCGTTCTGTTTTGATTTACTCTTAGCCTTCTTATTTCCCATAGCTGTTCCTTGGCTAAAAACTGATGACGCTTCCTCTGACATTTATTTATCACTCCGATCCTCCATTATCAAAATCCTCCAAAATCAGCACAATTGGAAAGTCTCTAAAGATGTATTTATAAATTTTTTAAAATATAAAGGCTATTAAATTTAAAAAAAAAAATTGTTCAAAATGTAACTAAATGTCTTATCATATGTTAGAGTGACTAAAGTTTATTTAATATATAATGGGCAAAACTCAAAACTCCTGCCAAGTACACTCCGTCCAATATAATTAGGAAGTGCATATCTTATGCAAATTTCTAGTATATCAAACAAAGGAATTTATTCAAATTTGGACATTAGGTTATTTTACCACATATAAAACATCTTGTAAAATTTGGACTTCATAGAATAATTTAAAACTCGTAAATTACGTAAAAATGTGTTTTTGAAAAAAGATAGAAAGGGGTTTGCGTATGAGCTATAAAACTAATTTAACAAGGTGCAAATGAACTTCAAAGAAGGTTTCTTTGGTATATAAACATGATACATTTAAGAACTTTTCATGGGTAGAGATAAAACATTGTTCGAAAATGAGAAGGGAGGATTGAAGCCTTCAGGAAAGCCAATTATTAAATAAAGAAAAGTTCTTTATTTATTTATTTGATTAAAGTCCGTTTAATTCATGTAGTCCAAATCATCTGAGTTATGCAACGGATTTTAATCAAATAAATAAATAAAAAGTTTTCATATTGTCCTATTCATATCGTTATGCTGAGGACATTAATAAAATGCTACTACTACTACTACATAAGTTTTCATGTGCTCCCACATGGTCTAATGATTAAGACTTCCGCTTCTCACGATTGCGATTCGAATCCCATTGCAGGAGCACCGTCCTAATCATCTAGCTATGCAATGGACGTTAATGAACAACAAAATAAAGAAATTTTCATTTTTAGTTTATTAATAACAGTTTAGTGATGGGTAGAGATAAAACATTGTTCGAAAATGAGAAGGGAGGATTGAAGCCTTCAGGAAAGCCAATTATTCAAGATAGAGGATTGCTAAAGAGCTCAACAGGTCCATAAATGTTATTTCTAATTATTTGAATGCTCCTGAAGACTATAGAACCAAGAAATCTCCGGGAAGAAAGAAGAAATTGTCTGCCAAACAGGAGAGACTGCTGATGAGGAGCGCATCATTTGTTAAATTTTCTGCCAACCAACTAAGAACATAATTAAATTTAACTGTTTCTAAGAATAGAGTAATAAATTACTTAAATGCGAGCAAGATTTTAAAATATGAAATGAGATTGAATGTTCCACCTCTGCAAGAACACCACAAAATTGCCAGAGTTCAATGGGCCAAAACAATATTATCAAGGAGAGAAGGTTGGACCAACATAATGTTTTCTGATGAAAAAAAAGTCGATCTAGATGGGCAGATGGCTATCAGTTTTATTGGCATGACCTCAGATTAGAGAAGGAGTCATTTTATAGCAGAAATCATGGAGCTGAAACAGTTATGATGGGCAGGAATTTCACATGATGGACTCTCTAGCCTTTCTACAAGGAAAGCAAAAATCAGAAGATTATATCAAAGTGTTGGAAAATAATCTCCTGCCTTTTGCTTGTGAGGATGTGTGGTGCTAATTATGTATTTCAGCAGGATAACACTCCAATCCATACTTCCAAACTGACAAGGACATTCTTCCAAGAGAGAAACACAAACGTTTAGAGTTGGCCAGCTCGTTCTCCTGATCTCAATTTTATTGACAATGCTTGGGGTAAGTTGTCAAGACTGGTCTACAAAGATGGAAGACAATTTAATTCTAAATTGGAGTTGGAAGATGCCATCAGGACTTCCTGGAATAATCTGGAATCAGACTTTATACAAAAATTAATTTTGTCGATGGACAAAAGATGTTTTGAAATAATAGAGAAAAATGGAAATATAATTTCATATTAAATAACTTTTTGTGTCAAAAATATAAATTTTTGTTGTTATTATTGACTTTTCACGTTTCCTTCCTATCTTTTTTGGACGCCGAAAAAACACATTTTTGTGATTTTTTAATAAGTTTGAAAATAATATTTCACCAAATTCAATTTAAAACTTTCGAAACACAATTTAGGTAACATACTAAAATTTGAGTAATTTTCGTATCATATTGTTTGAGATATAGTCAAAAAATGGGTACTCCCTATCTATTTTGGACTGGGTGTATGACGTCAGATATGAAGCATTCAAAATCGGCAGTTTTTAACTTCTATTGATTATAATCAATCCCTATAGTACTCCTTCCCCAATCAATTATAATGTTTTGTATTTCATATTTTTAAGACATTTCGTGTTTATAAAGCTTTTTTGATAAAGTTCGTAATTTTTTTTAAAAATTCTTTAAGCAAGTTTTACCCTATCTACAATGATGTCAAAATCAGCACTTTTCAACTTCTGTTATAAGTAGTTCTCCCTCATTAATTTTAATGTTTTAAACTCATACTTTAAAAGGTGATTCTTCTTTATCGTGTAATGGTGTTTTGTGTATGAATTCTTTAACCTTAAATGCTATTTAATGCCTCGGGACATTAAATCAATCTGTTTTAAATCAATCACAACTTCACTCATATTAAACGTAAAGCCAGATTTAAAGCGAATTATGTGCAATAGATTATAGAAGCCAAACAAATTAATAATGATTATAACGAATTTGCATGTCAGATGTCAGCATATGTTGAACAGATAACCACAACGATACAAAGTTTGATTAGAGAGGCGTATGTTAATCAGAACTTCAAGACCACTAATGTTAGATGTAATGCATCTCTTAGTTAATAAGTTTCTCTAAAGCTACAAAATAGGGACTATACCAAAATAGCGAAAGGTGTGCGAGCAAAACGGGGATCAGTCGAAAATAGCGAAGGTTAGCACCAAAATAGCGAAGGCCTATAACAAAAATAACTTTGAAATGTCATTTATTGGAATAGAAACTGCTACATATTTTCATCAAATCATGAATATCAATAGTGGCATTTTCATAGTCATTCCATGCTTCATGAAACATGCGTTGGTAGTCACAAAATCTCTTCTTGCCAACCCTGTTCATTTTTTTGTCAGTCAACAGCCTCAATGTCAGGGTGGTTTGAAAACTTTCTCTATGGAGCAAATCAACGAGTTTATATAGATTTAAGCAAAATTATTTTTTTCAATTTATAAATTTAAAACAAAGTTTCAAAAATGTATTGCACAATATGCACAAAAAAAACAGTAAAAATAAATTTAAAAAATTTATGAAGCCTATGTTAAGTGACTTTATTTGGCCCTCTTTTGTGTTCGAGATTATTGGGGTTCGGCGTCATAAAAGAGTCGACATAACCGATGAGAAAATCCTAAGACAAAGAGTGAATTTGGTGGTTCCACTTAAAACGTCGACTTAATAGGATTGGCGAGTTAACCGAGGTCGAGATAAGTGGGTTCGACTGCATCTCCGCAGACGGAATTAGCAATTTATGTTGGGGTTACTTTAATAAAACAAAAACTAAACTAAATTAAAGCCCTTCTTCATTATTTGTTCGCAAAAATTGACGGATTTATGATATAGGAAATCAATTATTTTACAGTCAAAATGTGGCTGTTCGAGCTATTTCACCTGCGTTTCACAATGCGGATAATCTGCTTGTTTCATAATTGACGTTTAAATTTAATTATCAAAAAAATATCCGTATAAAAGATATATTATGTTCAATGAATCTAGTTTTATATTTGATTAATGGATGGGGGAATTACCTAGATTATTAAAAAGTGTGAACATAGATTCGCCTCTTACGAGTTTGTGCGTGATACGCTTGTGGTCAGAAAAGATCCATTCCGAAAGATAAAATTTAAGTTTATAGTTAATCGTGTCTTATGCCCTTTCAGAAACTTGAAAACGTATGGAGCAATTTGAAATTCAGGTTAATTGAAATAGTAAAGTAAATTTGATTTTGTTTAAAATGATTTATTATCAATGCAGTTGCTAGCTATATTGCCTTATATCATTTATCTCTTGGTTACTTGATAGAGCTCATGCATTTAAAATGTGCAATTTAGAGAGAACACTTTGGAATAAGCCAGCCTTAGGAATAAGTTATCAGCAGTGTGGATTTGACCCTAAGCTCTTCAGTGTCAATTAGAATAGTTGCCTCTTTTATTTATATCAAAAAGAGGTTTAAGAAACAATTATTGACAATGCGGTTTTACTAATTTTGATGCAATTATACAAGTATGGTGGCACAGTTGAAAACATTGCCATTGAACTGGACATGAATTCAAGGTCGAAGGTTATGAGGGTCATCGACATGGCCAGGGTGAGTTCTTTCTGATTGAAAATGGCTTTTGAGGAAAAATCAATTGCTTTGACCCAATTTGCATTTCAAAATCTTAATTTACCTGTGATTTTGATATTTGGTTAAATGCCTCCTTAATAGTTGTTATTTATAATTGTAAATTCATTAGGACATAATTCTCTTATCAAAAATAATATTGTGTATTTATGAATTATTTTTGCTCATTGTTTTTAAGTTAGCTATTTTTTTTAAAGAGAATGATAGCAATTATTGTGGTCTTTAAAACACAGGCCAAAGGTCAATTAATGAGGCTCCAACCCTACCAGCACAGCGCTCTCTTCCGGCTCAGTTCCAGTGGCTTCAAGATTCTTACCAATGATGACAACCAGGTATGTCTGATTTTATGTAACTCCCTAAAGTTACTCCTAATATCACCTTAAGTGAGGGTGCTACTAATTGAAACTAATAATGTTAATTGCATTGTAGTAATAATTTTAATATGTAAATATTAATAGAACTCGTAATTGTTGTGTTTGATTTTTGTTTTATGTACATTTGTGGATCTTTAATGTGCTGTCTGAAAGTCGTGGTGAGATTTGAACTGTGACGACATCTATAGTATGATAGTACATTGACCTGCTATTGCCATGGACATTGCAATAGATTTGTTTATTTAAAAAATGTTTACCCTTGTTATGGTTTTACTGTCCATTTCAACCATTTCAGGATGTCCTAGTCAGGATGCCTATTCACCAGGTGGCTTTTGTGTCTTACCTGTATGAGGACGAACAACATATAATTGCCATCAAGTATGGTGAGTTTCGTCATCTCTTATGATAAATTCGAATAAATAAATTATGATAAGCCACATCAGCATCTTAAAAGTCATTGCTTCGTTCCATCAATGCTATCATCGTCATCATCATCATCATCATCACTACAAGGAGAGGTTGATTCCAAGAAAAACAACAACATGGAAGCTGATGAAGACCTGATCTGCCACATGGTTGTTGCCTTCTGTGAGAACAAGGTGATAATAATATCAATGAAGATGTTGGTTACTTTAATTATAAGTTACTAAATAGGTAATTTGAAATGTTTATGAATTACATGAGATCATAAATCAGAGCAAATATGGCCAATAACTTCGAATCATGCCTCCTCTTTTCTTTAATTAGGACATAGCCATCAGCATTTGTGCTTCCATGGAGCAATTTTTTGAAGACACTTTCCAAAGGGAGAGGGTCACAGCCATTCTCAGGCAAGGCTCCTCTGCCAACCATATCAACAACAGGCAGGGTAGGCCAATGTTAATAAGCACGATTTGGGAATAGTTAAATAATTTGCACACCGATCGCTAAAATGTTCAACGACGTTCTAAAGAAAATATAATAATTAATTTGTTGAAATAATTTGTCATTTGTTTTATTTGTTTACCACACTTTCAGGCAAATAAATGACATTATAAATAATAATGTCTGTTTTCTTACAATTTATTTTTAATGCAATTAACATTAATTTTAGATGGGGATCAACAGGAAACACAGTCCAGTCTGACTCAGCCTAGCTATAGCTTGTGAGAATCATAATTATTCAGCTCATGCATGCCATATTACCATAGATAAATTCTTTCTGCACAATGGCCTTTACACTTGTATTTTGAAATTCATTAACTTTAGTTTTGTAAGTGATAAGCAAACTACTATTATTGTAAATAATGTCATCAACACTTGTTAATTTACTAACCTCATCATTGGCAACATATCCATCATTATTCATCATTTTCAGAGCAGTCAACTTTTTCATAATGCATTAAAATTTGTAAAGAAGCAAACTTAGCCTTCAGGTTAGCTCAATAAGTTGCATTCCTCCATGCAGTGGTTATGGCAACTGTGTCATATGTTTACAACACACAGCCATGGAGTGCATAAGGGACTATATAAATGGCAGATTTATTAAAATGTACTTTCATTCTGACACATCTTTATCCTTATGCATTCAAAAGAAAAAGTTAAAGTAGAAATACCTGAACTTAAGGCAAATTCTGCAACAAGGCACTCAAGTGATTCTGATAAAAGGATATTTTTGGCAATTTGAATTTTTAAAATTAAAATTATGCTTTGAATTCACAATTTATTGACCATGAACATTGTACATATATCCAGTAATTACTGAGTAAATATTTGAAACTAAAAAAATTAGATCATTACAAAATGTTCATAGTCTGGTTTATTTGCAGTCACAATATGTAAGTGTCATTGTTTTTTAAAATATTATATTATGAATAATATTAAAGTTATTTTTAACAATTAATTAGGCCATATTAACACAATTAGTTGAAACTTTATATCTGAAAACATACAAGAAGAAACACTTGATACTCTTTCTTCTATTAAATAGCTGTTGTTCATGTTGTTCTTCATAAATGTCTTGAGTTGTTCATGCAATTTACTCACCAATACTAAAATCAGTGCATGTCAACATTATCAGTGCCATTGATAATTGAATATTTATAATTAACAAATCTGCTCTTAAAATTATTCAGTCTCTCCAACTCCTGCAAGGACTTAAGCGGTTCGCTGGATCATCCCTCCACTCCAAAGAGAGCATCCATAGACTCCACTGGCAATGAGTCACTCCACGGTTCCAATTCTCAGCTCAGCAACATTGAACAGAAACTCATCATGGACTACATGAAGAAGGTGATGATGATAATGATGATTATTCTCATGAAGAATTGCTAACATTGACAAAGAGGATCACCGAATCGTCGCAAAACCGTCGTTGCCGTCGTGAAGTGTGACTTCCTTAGATACTCATTTCATCTCTATAACTCTTAGCATTATCATTGTCATCTCACCACAAATGTCACTTCCAAGCACAGCTTTACAACGTACTGGATGCCAAAGAGTTAGAGGAGTTTGCACGGTTGGTGAAGGCCTGGCACTGTGATATGACCTTTGATGAGTTTTGCAGTCGACTTCTCGAACTCTACGGGCCAGAGAAACGATACCTCCTTGCAGGTTAGTCCTGATTATGCCATTATAAATACTTTATAATTCAGACCACCATGCTTGATTTTTTTCTTATTTGTGTAATTATATGTATTGCATCAGCTCCAATTGTATTCATGTTCCTTTGTGAAGTAATGATGACAATTAGACCACTTCATTTTTCTACTTCAGTGACCAAACCACAATTGTCACTCTATTGCTATCTCAACAAGACATCACCATCATCACTTCACTATTGACTCTAACTTCAGAGTTGATAGTAACTCTCATACTACCTTCATTTATTTGCCATCTCAACATGGCAACTCGAGACATTTTTCGCTCGCGTTGGTGTTGTGCTGTCGCTCATTGGCAAAACCCACCATGTGCTTTTCATTGCCTTGTGGATTGTTGCTGAAGTCAAGTCAAGATTGGTCTGCTGGATCTTCGAGGCTCCCATTAAATACATTGTGAAGAAGTACTGAATCTTCTTCACCCTCAATAGAAGGACCGAAAATCAACAGAGCGGTGAGAAAAATGTTTTCTCATGAAATATGAGCCCTGATGGAGTTCGCTCCAACATTCTTCTCGAGCTCAAGCCAAGCCCATAGATGCCAAGCCAATTTGAAAGTTGCCTATTCAACTCAAGTTCAGGTGTTAACAAGGCTACTTTTATAAAAGATATTATGCATTATGAAGCATTGGTTATCTTCATTTTGACTGAAACCTGATTACCGTCCGATGCCAGATGCATTTACGCAGTCTCACTCCAGACAGTTTCATAACCATCCATCAACACCAGGGATTTTCAAATGACAAACACATGAACTGAAGTCAACCAACATCAGATCTCCTGAATGAAGGAAGGCCTCCATCTCAAATTCAAAAACTGTAAGACTTCCTTCATCATCTCATCCATATATTGCCTGCCTGACCCGACATGTCATCCTTCATCAAAGAGTTTGAAGGCCTCATTGACCTCATTTATTCCTAAAACCTCCCTTTCATCATCTGTAGAGAGTTTAATGCCCCGTTTCAGCCACCAGCATTGATGAACATCTGGAAAAATTGATAGACTCTCATGGACTCCTCCAACATGTCACCTCCTCAACTCACTCCAAAGTCCACAAGCTCATCACCTCAGAAGTATCATTTGAGAAGCTTTCGAACAAGACCTCCTCTGCATCTCCAAAGAATTTCTATTTTGCAACAAGACATCACCATCATCAATCCACTGAATTAGTGATACTGACGACTTTGCCATTTGAGTCCACAAGTCACTTGAGGAACTCCTCAACAGGCATGCCCCAGTCAGGAAACAATCCATTTGAGTCAGTAACCAGCCCAATCACCAACTCTCCCATGAGACAATCGAGGCTAAGAAAATTTGGCAGTGCTTGGAATGTTGCTATCTTTGTCAATGTACTGATGCTGCCAAGCAACTATACAAGTCTGCCAAAGTGGCTGCCAAGATGACCACCCCAACCTCCAGTTCCTCCTCCATCAAGCAAGTTCCTGCTGGGATGCGAATCCCCTTTCTGTGTGGAGTTCCCTCCATAGTTGTCCAAATCAATACTACTCAAGATTCTATGAAAAAAAACTATAGAATGATAATCTTAATCCATGAATGTGACTCAACTGGTGGCATATGCCTCTGAAGCAAAAGGGCATTTAAAGGAGAAAATTGATAGTAACCATGAACTGTGATGGAAAAATATCGAAAAACTTAGGCTTTATTTACCAAACTCTCACCAACAATATAAAGCTGTAACTTCAGAACTGGTCCCAAATATAACAGAATGGCTTCAAAATCAACAAAACAATAAAGTCTCTCATTCAAATCAGAATGGACCCTCTTACCTGCTGCCCAGCAAGCACATGGTGGTAACTCCTCAACAAATAGGGATGTATGTCTAAACATTAGATCCACAGCCAAAATGTTTGACTGAGGTTGAAGTTTTGTTGATTATTGAGTCATGAGGCATGATGAGATCTCCTTGGCCCTTCCTCTGCTCAGCAGTTGTAGTCCAAGTACTCAAGCTTCTTGCAGCTCAGATTTACAATGTGCTCAAAGCATATCCACCTAATGAAAGTCTATTTGACTGAATTTATGTCCTCATTTTTTTTTTACTTCTCAGAGATGCATTCATCATAAATTCTCCCTGAGCATTTTTTCACCAGTGAAGTTCAACATTCACCTTGAAGAATTTGAAGACCCAAATAATGCAACTTTTAGAAATTTTGCTTCATCATATCAATTAGCATGTTGCTGCTCATATATCCTTTGTTATAGTCTCACATTTTTGGTGATTAGTCACCTAGTTACTAAGTCACAAATGCAACAATAACGTAATTTATGACCTAAGACACTTTCCACGAAACAGAGATGCGTCCTTTCATTCCTGCAAAGGACTACATCTCATTTGAATCATCCTTCGAAAACATTGCCTGGATTCTGAGAGATGACCGAACACCTGTGGGAGAAGTGGTTTCCTTGGATATCTTGATTTGTCAACATTTCCAGTGGCCATTTAAGACTGATAACTATTTATTATGATTGGTTAATTGTTATTTGTTGGTTGGTTGAGACATTGAAATTTTTTAACCAACATTTGAGCTATACAGATGGCTTGCAGCAGCTTGCACAGGTTTTGCTTTGTTAGCAATTCCTATTTCCTATTCTTAATATGTGATAAAATATTATGAAATACAAAGTACTGCATGAAAGTTGACATGCAGTGTAAGTGTAATAGTTTTAATCCATTTATTATTGTTAAATAATTTTTTGGTGCTATTGTTATTTGTTGATTTTTATTAATTTAATATGGAAGAGTTTCATTAAGTGATATTACAATGTAAGTTAAATGTATTTTGATTTTTATTAATTTCAAATTAATTGTTCAGAAGTTAATGATCATGTTGACTTTGTAAAATTAGTTAGGTTGAAGCCTTGACATTAGGAGGCAATAAAGTAAAACCGGCATTGTCAAAACACAATGATTTATAGAATTTAGAGTTTTTTTGCTTTAGGAGTACTATTGTATTAGATAATAAAAACATGATTGTGATTAAATAAAATTAAAATCACTTGTTAGTTTAATAATGATATTAGTTAAAGTTTACCAGCAGCAAGTCATGAAGAATAATAATTGTAACTAAGGATCAACCGATCAGCTGAGGCTAACTCTATTTCCCTGAAAATAGTTTAACATCAATGCCCTCTGCTGGAGGATTCAGCAAATCGATAAATCAGCGACTATCTCTTGATAGCTAGGTAGTAGCCAGGTGAACGCCTCTAGTAGTACTTTACTAATGTCCTCAGCATAACTTGAGGAGTTGGATAAAAAAACGAACGCCTGTTGAATGTTGTTGTTCATTAGCGTCCATTTCATTACAAAGACGATTAAAGCGGTGCTCCCGCAACAGGATTCGAAGGCCTATGACTACTTTCATTACGTATTGAGAATTGGCCTCGTACTGCATGCCTTATGTAGGCCTAGCGTGCGCCGACTTAAGAGGAAGCCATTTGCATATCTATTAGGATATCGATATATCGAATTTTGTGCAATGTACTGAAAACCATCTATAATAACGTAAACTATCAGTACTTTTATTACAAGCAAGTTATGGACGTAAATCGTATATCGACGAAAACTTGTGTAGTGAAATTATTTTATTTCCAATTTTTCCAAAAATTTGGTCAAAGGACACTATAAAAGCGCCTCTAATATGACCAAAACGAAAAGAAAGACAATAACTAAAGAAAAACGAAAGCCACGACGAGCGAAAAAGAAACAGCAGAAATGAAACAC
>MPNW01000649.1:0-33558 GCA_011800805.1 Hirudo medicinalis | reverse complement strand
CCCTCCCCCACCCACCCACTCACCCACCCACCCCCGCACTCACTCACCCACTCACTCACTCACTCACCCACCCACCCACTCACTCACTCAATTACTCACTGACTCACCCACTCACCCACTCACTCACTCATTCATTCCTAAACCATTTATTCAAAAGTTTCTCCATCTAATGCTTGATCGTAATGCTTGCCGACCGTCAACAATGAATGGAATGGAACAGATGACTCGACCAGTTGTCGTTGCAGTAGCTGCCGTCATCATCGCCGTCCTCGTCGTCATGGCAACCATTATAACACCATTATCGTGATCATCACCACCACCACTGGCACCACTATCGTAGTCCCTTTCACCATCCTCATCGTCGTCGTCGTCGTCATCATTGCTACGAGGGACCAAAAACAAAGTTCGCTGATAATCCAGAAATGGGTTTGGGTCATGTCTTTCGTGTCTGCTCGCGTCGGAAGATGTCATGTCATGTCATCAATGTGATCATCACACTAAGCTCAATGAAGCACATTACTCTCGACAGCCGGTTACAGCCTTGTTGTAGCCCCGTGTAAATATTGCATGGCTTCGGAAAAATCCATTTGACGGAAATTACAGGGTCCTCTCAGCATCTGCTCATCCATCCTAACTGCTCAACTCCACTTGGAAAGGATGGACGGAGCGGTAAATGAGGGAGGGATATCTGAGGATCTCTCAAGGGATTAGTGAGTGAGTGAGTGAGTGAGTGAGTGAGTGAGTGAGTGAGTGAGTGAATGCATGCGAATGAATGAATTCATGTGAGCGAGGGAATGAAATGAGCATAGTAAAGTGGGTGAACGAGATGCCGGTAATTACGATCTTGTTTGAGTTGAAACACTTTTAATGCTCCTGGTAGGAAATAACCATTACCCTTCCCATTAATGCCATGAGCTTTGTCCTAGATCATCATCATCATCATCATCATCATCATCATCATCACCATTGGAACTAAACTGTCATCACCACCACCACCACCAAAACATTAGTAGCACATTATCTCCATACGCATTATTGAAATCATCGTCGTCATCGTCACCATCATCATCATCGTCGTCATCATCATCACCATCACCACCATCATCATCGTCATCATCGTCATCATCATCGCCGTCATAATAGTAACAGCATTACGCGCCTCAGCGGGCCTGCCCTGTCGCCCCTCGTTAATGTTGATACCATTGGTCGTAATGAAGGCTGGTGATCGATGGCATCACACCGGTGACATCCAAACACGGAAGGCTTTATTACCCTGGTACAACCCTGGGCTGTCATTTTCGCATGTTATATTTTTTTAAAGAATAATTACAATAAAATACATTTTGTTGCCAACAAATAAAGAAATGATTGTGTTATATTGATGGTTTATTACAAATTATAAATATATTGATAGTTGTATTGTATCGATAAATTATTAATAATAATAAATATATTAGTAATTGCATAATATCAACAGTTTATTAATACTAAATATACTAAATACTAAATACTAAATATATTAATATTTTGTATTGTATTGATGATTAATTAACAATAAATATATTAATAATTGCATTTTATTGATAATTTATCAATAATAATAAATATGCTAATAATTTATTAATAATAAATATATTGATAATTGTATTACATTGATAATTTATTATTATCATCATCATCATCATCATCATCATCATCATCATCATCGTCGTCGTCGTCGTCGTTGTCATCATCAACATCACTTCCAACACTTCCATTTCACCTGTATTTAATTGTTTCAACGGATCGATGACTGATCAAAACAAGGAACCAGCCACGTGTCAATGTNATCGTTATCATTATTATTATTATTATTATCGTTATTATCATTATTATTATTATTATTATTATTATTATTATTATCATTATTATTATTATTATTATTATTATTATCATCAAAAACATACTAATCATTCTGGAGCCCCATATGCTACAATGATGCAACGTCAACACATACAAACAAACCATTGTTTCTGTCCTTGCACTGTATTGTTTACGGTCGACCCATTATCCCTCACCTCGCACTCAGCATCTCTTTTATTTCTTTTCCTTTCCTTTCTTTTCATCTCTTTTCATTATCTTCTCCAGCTGAACTTAATGACACTTCTCAACGTAACATTGAATCGATGTCATACCGGAGATGTAATTGCACGAGTAACAAATGACATCTCTGTAATGTAACGGCCATGAATGTGATTTGAATGTTTTTTTATATTTATTTATTTATTTATTTGTTTGATTACAGTCCGTTGCATGACCAAGATGATTTGGAAATGATTCGAATGTGATGTGAATGTGATTCGAATGTGATGTGAACGTGATGTGGATGCGTTTTGAAGTTGATGTGAATGTCATGTGATCTGAATGTAATGTGAACACGATGTGAATGCGATGGCTACAAAGCCGGCCGCACATTCGTAAGATAGAACAAGCACATTTACATGGCGCCACTAGCTTCACGAGCGCTAACGGACAGACTCACTCGCTGGTAACGGCTATGAAAGTATTACTGGCACCAAGGTTGAGACAAGATATAATCTCTTAACATTGGTGTCATCGTTTGGAGCGAAGGAATTACAAGAAGGATGACTATTCTAGCATTTTGGCATCGTCCTTTTCATCAACCCGTAGGATAAGGACATCTCCCTCGCTACTCGAGTTCATAACGCCGTCAAGTTACGCAAGTCTCACACCTCAACGCGTAACGCTACGCTCCTCTCTGCGTTAACTAAAGCAACGTTGACGCACGATTCCATTACTGGAACGATTAGCATATCAATGATGCAAGTTATCAATCAATCCATAAATCAATCAATCAAACGACATTACGGTCAATCAAAATAAATTATTGCAACAGTTTATAGACCCGAAGTTGTGCTATAAACCACCCTCTATGGGGCAGTGGCACACCCTCGTTACCGGGGCCGTGGTGTAATACCCTGTTTGATGTCCGGCGGTAAATTGAAATTCAAAACTGCATTTCTCAACCGAGCAACGGTTGTTACGAATGCTTGTGGAGTCATCAATCGACCTGCTGAGGACTGGTAATGCATCATTTTTGCATAGTTTTCCCTTTTATAAAGGCACTTGTTGGGATTGCAACTCAAAGTTGGCTGTGCGTGATTCAAGATTGTTGCAGGTTTCAATCAGGTTTCGTTATTTATGTTATTTGCCCGGTTCAGCCGAGTTGCGCTCAGTCGACTCGAGCCACGACTACGCCGAGCTGATTGTATTTCTACGACTCCAAAGCCAAGCAACGCAATAGTTAGCCAGTCATTATTGATAGTTTCATCAGTACAAGTACAATGACCGATGACCAGTACAAGGAATGCTGTTTTATTACCAATTTTATTGCAATCATATTTTATCATTCGTATTTTTATTGAACGTCCTAGGCCAAAGTTATCAGACACTTTTTGACTAACCGACTTTGTTTGCTCTCGATATAAGAGGCGATGATCGACAGTTATTTTTTTAATCAGCATCCTTTCATCGCTTTTCGGACGGAGGTGGTTCGTTAACTTTTCAGGAAAAGGTAGTTTGGACGAGAATTGTTGAGCGTTTAGAAAGTATTTCGTGAACCTTTGCCTCACTGAAGGAAATTTTGCAATAGTATTTGCTTGAGTGTTCTGTTTTTCGTTTGAGCCAGACATTCAGATATTGATATCTTGCTGGCCATTCTCAATCTTAATCTGTTCGAATGTCTTTGGAATGAATGGATGTTGGCCGAGAGATGCAATTCTTCGTACAGAACAATATCATTTAGTAACAAAAACATTCTTTTGCTGAAAAAGTATTGTGCGAACATTTTGCAGGCTCTCATTCGATACTAAAATCGATTTTTATTAAACAAACGGAATGTTTGCCTGAGGATCGCATTTTATTGCGTTCCCGTGATTTCGGTTTGCGTAACGCAGCAATGCTACGAACGAACAGCGCGAAAATACGTTTATGTGAAATAAAAATGCTCGATTTCACCAAAAACATTTTTTTCCAAAGCTTTCTTCGTCCTCAGCTTCTTTGCCAAATCTTCAATCAGCTTAAAAAAAATATTTCGTATTTCTCTCGAAGTTCTGAAAGCCAACCGAAGACTTCAGAATTTCTGGGAATGATTACCAAAAGTAGATCCTCGCCTGCTCTTAATTACACGATTTAGGGCGTCTATTTTTGGCTTTTCCAAATCAAATAATCCTTAGCGGAGCTTTGCATAATTTGCTCTTCTACGTCAATCGAAAAAGCACGTCCAATGTTGACTTGATTAGGGAATAACGACTAACGACTGCCCCTTCTCAATCAGAATCAGCAATTTGTTTCACTTCTCCAATAAATAACTTTTTCAATAACCTTCCATTAATAGCATTTTGTTTGGACAATCACTTGATTAATCATTCTGATCACTTCAGAAGGCTTACGATGACGTCTCTGGCGAGGATAAACAGTCTTTTCTTTGAAGACGAAGACGACAGAATATCCAATGAATCGGAGAAACCAAGGAGGAGACGCAAGGAGCCGAGGATGACTTCGAGGTTCTCCGTGTCACGATCGGGAAGCGACGAGAAGTCAAGTCTTCGAACGCTTCGTTCAAAGAGAAGACTTTGTTTTGACGCTATTGAAGAACAACCATGTCCTACTGTTGCAAGGGAAAGTGAGTCAGATATAAAATACAGCGAAATGACTCCATTCGTTCGACTGACGACTAAGGAGAAGACATTTGTCAAGCGTGATGTTCTCAGAAAGCCGTTCGGTGACTTGACGAATCAAGGTGAAAACAGTGGCACAGGTGTCACGAACCCATCCAGGTATGTAAGCCTCAACAAGGATGCAAGTCACGGAATCCACCAATGGATCAACAAAGAGAACGAGGGAAGCATCATTTTCAAGAGCAATCGGAATCATCCATTGAAAGATGTGAAGCAGAACGTCAAAGTCAAGACGAACAAGTGCTTGGAAGCAGTAGATCTCTGTAAGGCGGATTTGGCGCAAGAAATAGACGACATACTTAACACGGACCAAGATGACGCCAAGCTGAACGGGGACTACAGTTCTTCATGCACACTTCCTCTCGTCAGAAATGAAAGACACCCCGAACTGAAAACAATATCAGCTGAAACGGTTGGTCATTTGTACACTTCATTCAAGTTAACTCTTGTTTTCAGACCACGTTCCAATGATCCGTTCGAAATTCAAGTTGATCCATATTTTCTCGAACCTAAACCTTTACATGTAATACTGCCTTTGAGTATCTGCAACCTTTTGTAAAGGGCACTAAGAAAGCATGTGCTTCTGCTGGTAGACTGACTGCGATGTGGCAAAGCAATCACCTGTAAGAAGTGACTTTCCTCCAAAATATCAAAACTTCTTTTCTTCTTCTTCAGTTGAAGGACGTCCTCGAAGGGGCATATTCTCAATCCCTGGGGCAGTACACCATAATAGACTGCAGATATCCTTACGAATACAAAGGAGGACACATAACAGTGAGTTGAATGATGATCAAATTTAGAGTTTCAAAATGACACTGCGTTGGCTAAACCAAGTTCAGTGGTAGGCCACATGCCACCGGGGTCATGTGATTTTTACCACCGACCATTGGTGACCTTCAGGTTGGTCTTTTGCCAATGGTTCGAGTTTGTCGACCGATTTTATTCTGTAGTAAATTAATAAGGAAACTGATTGTTGGTGTTATTAGCACGACAGGGTTCTTTGACAACAACCTGTTATTAACAAACCACAATGTCGATGTAGACAATTTAATCGTAAAACTTGGACGAATATCATTCAAGAACGCTGTGAACGTCTACAAGAGAGAGGACCTTTTGGCGATGTTCTTCAACGACGATCTCAACGACTGTTCGAGCGGGAAACAAGTTCTCATTTTTCACTGCGAGTTCTCTCAAGAAAGGGGACCAAAAATGTAAGTTCTCCCGCTTTTTTTTGCAAATATTTCATAAACGGCGAGCTTATTAGATACATTTTTATGGAAAAAAGCACCGAATATTTCTAAAACGACGAACAATGACGACGCACTAACGAACAGTCCTTAATTACTCTCCTTGAAGGGTGAGGTTCCTCAGAAGCACGGACCGGGAAATGAACAAGGAAAGTTACCCGAAGCTATTTTATCCTGAAATTTACCTCTTGGAGGGTGGCTACAAGAATTTCTACTCCAGTCATTCTTGGCGCTGCTCTCCCTGTGGTTACGTCACCATGGAGGATAAACAACACTCGGCCGATTTATCCAGATGCAGACTTGAAACTAAAAGAATAAAATCCACCTGCAAAATCAAGGAACCGTCCGCGATACGAAAACATTTGAGGAGGCCGTTATTCGTCGACTGTCATGGCGACCAAGACGCCGAGATGTGCTCTTTGTGAATGTTGTTTTTTTGAATGTCTTGTTGAAAGTTCTCGTTGTTGAATGTTGTTGGATTTGGCAATGAATAACAAAAATCGCTTGTAAAAAAAAATATAGATTTTTTGTATTTTATGAGATTTTTTTTAAACATGTTTTCCTCAAAATGTCTCTCAGCGCTCCGGACGTCGCAGTGGGATTTAATTTTAAATTTGAAAATTTTCAAGTTAGAAGAAAATTAAAAGTCTTAAATTTTCAATTTATAAAAACTTTCGTTTCTTGAAATGCTTGAAAGTCATTCCAAATTGTTCGTGGCATTACACAATGTGAATAACATTCATCGACAGTTCATTGGCCTGTGAGCTGTCAGCCGATGTGGAGTTATTTAAAAAACTTTGTCAAACTCGAATTACAGTTTTAGTTCCAGTGATTCGAAGATTATTTCCGGCTTGAGAATATTGATTTTAATTAAATTAACTTTTTAATTGTAATTTGATTTTTAATTTAATTAACTTTTTAATTGTCCGCAATAACAAATGCAAGGACTCCAAGATGCACTCGAATATCCTGATGTTGAAGAGACAAATGACATTAAAAACATCGAAAAACATCGAAAAGATTCTCTTTAGGAGAAAAAATATCGCGTGTGTACTGAATCCTTGCTAGTGGAAGTTGTATGAGAGTACACTGGACGAAATACAATGGATGTTAGGCATACTAATTGGGTGTATGATGATGATGATGATGATGATGATGATGATGATGACGATGACGATGACGATGACGATGACGATGATGATGATGGTATCAATATCATCATTATTATCATTACCACCACTATCATCGCCATAAAATATATCCATTATTTTCTAGGAATTCACAATTTGGGTCATTTTTAAATTATTATTAATAATAATAAATTCGTTCGTGTATACACGAAATAATATTGCTGATTCATTAATCTCAGAATTTGACGATGATGGTGATGATGACAATGACGGAGGAGAAGATGACGACGACGACGGTGGAGGCGGTTACCTTTCACCGATCCGTTAATTTATGACCATCCGTAATGACGAATACAATAAATAATTTCAATAACAAGTACAAAGCAAGTACAAAACAAATACAAAACAAGAACAAAACAAATACAAAACAAGAACAAAAAAGTACAAAACAAGTACAGAAGAAGTACAGAATAAGTATAGAACAAGTACGAAATAAGTACAAAACAAGTACAAAACAAATTTACAAAACAAGTACAAAACAAACTTACAAAACAAGTACAAAACAAAATCCAAACAGACAAACTAACTAATTAATTAAATAGCTACAAACAATTACAGAATAATTTCTCTTAATTAGCATCCCCCCCCCTCATGGAAACTAGCCCGCGGATGAAGCAATAAAGAGGTGATGAGGCTTCCAAATGAAAGAAGAAAAAGTCCAGAACAGTCCCTGAGCACACGTCGGCAACAAATGGTCACGTCACGCTCGAGCGATTCGAGAACTCAGATAAAATGTTCCGCGACAATGGACCGTGCCTCTGTGCCCCCAAGGAATTCCCGACCAGTCTATTAATAAACTAAATTACGCCAGAGCACCGGCCGGCCGGTCTCCCCTTCAACTAAATCGTGGTTATCTCACATCTTCCCTCGCTGACGTCAGAAGCATCTGCTTCCGGTTTGATTCGTTTTCAAGAACTTCATCCATCCATCCATCCATCCATACATCCATCCATCCATTCATCCATTCATCATTCGTCGTTGAGTTTCTGATGAATATTCATGACGTACGAGCTCATTAATTATGCACAGGCATCGATGATTGCCGTGGTAACAGATGGCTATAATGATGGCGATGATGATGATGATGATGATGATGATGATGATGATGATGACGATGACGATGACGACGACGATGATGACGATGATGACGACAGCAAACGACCACCTCGATGATCTGAAACGTTCACCATTATCCTCGGTGAATAATGATTCTCATCATCTCAGAGCAGCTTACGTTCGTTAAAAAATTATTATTATTATTATTATTATTATTATTAATTACAAATGATAATTGTTAAGAATAATATTATTATGACATAATAATATAGATTTCATTTATTATTATTATTATGACATATTATTAATATTATGTATTATTGTAATAATGATAAAATTCTTAATTAATATAGTTATTATAAATATAAACAAATGTTTTAATTATTCATGATAATCCCAGGTAATCATTCTCATTGGAAATTCCCATTTAATGCAAATTATGTACTTACTAATGATGACATTTCTCTCATTTGGCTATGACGATGATGACGGTGATGATGGGTATGACGCTGGCTGTGATGATGATGATGATGATGCTGATGATGATGACGACGACGATGATGATGATTACGATAATGACAGTAATGATGACGATTGTTATGACGCTGACGTTGATGATGACATTGACGCTGACGATCATTGTGACGTTGACAATGGCGGAGAAAAATAAAGCCTGTCCTTCCCTATTATAATAGTTTTTGAGACTGATTCCATATTTTTGTAAACAATCTCGAAGACGAAATTTGAATCGAGGATTTCAATTCGATTAAAAAAAAAACAAAAAAAACAAAAAAACAAAAAAAATGAAAATCATTAAAATCCAAATCCTCTCAAAAATGCGAATGCCCGATTGGATTTTTACTCTTTCATTTCCGTCCAGCTCATTCAGTCCTTCAAGCGTTCAATTCAATCTACTGCAGCTGCTTCCGTGACAAGCTCGTCATTGAAAAGCCATTAATGCTCAGAAATTCATCTGAAAAATAACTTTTTCGACGAAAACATTTGAGACAATATTTCAAGAGAATATTCTTCTAATTATTCTTTATTAAGATAATTAAAAACACTCCTTGATGATCGTCTGCTTCATTACATTCCAGAGGCAGAGGAGATCGTGCTACACGATTCAGAACATCTGTTCACCACTGCACTATGAGATCAACGGTCACTCCACAACTTTCACGGTGCGCCACGGTAAACCACGGCATGCCGTAAAACAAACCTTGAAGTAGACTCACGGTAAGTCAAGCCAAGACAAGGACTCACGGTAAGTCATGCCAAGACAAGGACTCACGGTAAGTCAAACCAAGACAAGGACACAAGAGACGACATCGTGTACAGCGCTACATTAGTGTCCCAAGCGCTTACAAACATTTTCACTTTTATTCATTCGTTCGTTCGTTCGTTCGTTCGTTCGTTCGTTCATTCATTCATTCATTCATTCATTCATTCTTCCTGTCCTCTGCTATTATAATTTTAAATAATTATGTAAGCTACTTGGCTATCAGTTCAGGTTAGACTAATTAAGTTTGAAGTTGTTGAATGATAAACTGCAGCCTCAAGAAGTACAACAATGTCTGTTAATTAGCTTAAAGAATGAACTCAAAATATTCAAGACGATTATTGATTTTCTTTTTTGACCAATTCACCCTCCACTTGAGGGTACTTGGCCAACTATAATTTACCATACTCAACATAGTAGTGCATCATGCTTCAGTACAACTGAACTGCACATCAGTACAACAGTACGGGAGTCCCCAGAGACGGGATGTTCTCTGACAATAAAATGAAGATTTCCAATCCTCCAAATGCCCCTGGGCATCTGTTCCTCAGCTAGGATTCTTTCGTTCTTTCTTTCTTTCATCTTCTTTTTTTCCATCCTTCTGTTCATCCACTCTGCATCAGTAATGTCTAGTGAGCGTACGCTAATAATGGAGCCATTGTCAATCATTTCATTTCATTATGAACAAAGGTTAACATGATTAACACAAATCAGTCTACGAATTAGCTTTTGAAATTTAATTAAATACTGCCATAACCGGTTAAATAGCACAAAAGCCAAGCGGTGAGATGAGAAGTTAGAGATGGTTACGTAAAAGGGATCACTTCAGTGATACAGCAGCTGGTTTGGTTGATGGTGAATCAATAAAATCTCCTCGGTGGATCAACTTCTGAGGAACGCTTCATAAATCCTTCCGCCTGTTTGTTTAATTGCTTTTTGACGTGCGCGTCCGTCGTAAACGATCGACGAATCCCTCCGAAGATTCTCGAATTCGAGGAAGAAATTTAAACAAATTATCCGGCCAATTAAGTCCTGGCAAGCCCTCGATGCATCAGCGTTAAGACCGCCATCTTGCCCAAACGAGCGGAATCAATCCTCCCGCTCCGTGGCAACAATTGTGCCGTCTGTTTCAGCAATTTTAGTTTCAACGTCATCCCCTTAGAAACGGCACGACGAGATGGTTTTCTTTCCCGCCATGATACATGACTTCTGCGTCCAAACCGGAGGCAAATAAATCATCATTAGCGACCTATCCTCCTCGCTGACCCCCCTTCCTTGCCATTCCTTAGCGGGAGGCATGAAGCCTCCTAATGAATAGGATATTGAAAAACATAATGAAGAACTAGGTGCCGCTCACGCCCTAAATCTATTATGCAAATGCATTACGTATTTTCAGTTAAAGGGAGTTTTGCTCAAATGCAATTGCTGGAACTCACTAAATAGAAATATGCTTTATCTTCTAAATTCTAATTGTGCTTTATGTCTTCTGACCTTTGAGAAAACGAGAAGTTACAGCGAGGAGACGTTGGACAAAGACAAATTAATAACATCCAGACACTCGAAAATGGCGAGGTATGATTGTCAACAAGAGGCACAATTCATCACAATTCACGAGGACATTTCAAAAACACATTTATCATCACAAACTCAAAAAATAAATAAAAATCATAGTCTATTATAAAATCTTTTACATTATGAGCGGACAGTTGTTTTGAAGGTCAATATGAAAATTTTCAGAAGTTTGTAAAACTAAAGATGATTTTATAATAATTAAGAATAATATTTATTAATTAGACTACATTCGACATTGCAAATAATTTCTGTGTACAACTTTTAATCAAGTGTGGCTTCATTCAATTTCTCGTCGTGTTTTATTTTGACATCCTATGAGACGTTGCGGCTTCTTCGTCAACACGTAAATTAAAATTTTTAAGGTTTCGAAATTTCGAGGTCGGTGTTATTTGTTTATAAATTGCGCGATCTCAGGATAAACCATCTCCGGTTTATAAAGGATTCTCGTCAAAATGATCATGTATTGCGGCAGGTTGATTTGAAGCGAATGTATAAAAATGGATTGCATTATTACCTTTCACATCAAGTAGATTTAAGATTAAACGGCAGGGCTTGCTTTGTGCCAGATATCTTTGAAGATCAAGGATGACATTGACATTATTTTTTCTTGTTTCCAGATCAGAATCTGTATTAAATGGCATCTGATGAAACGTTTAAAGTGGAATTGAGCAGAGAAAGTGAACAGAAAGAAGTCCTGCAGAGCAACGGAGTTCACACATTCCTTGTGAAGAAGATCTCGAAACCAATGATGGCCAAATTCAGACCCTATCTAGTGGCTCTTCGTCCTTGGTCCTTCACAGCTTCTTTATGCCCTGTAGCTCTTGGAGCAGCCCTCCACTACAAAGCCTCATCACAGTTCGACCTCATAATTTTCATCGTGACCTGCGTTTGCGCCCTGTCCGTGCATGCCGCAGGTAACCTCGTCAACACGTACTATGACTACGCCAGAGGCATCGACAGCAAGAAGAGCGACGACAGGACTCTCGTCGATCACATCCTCAGCCCCAATGACGTTTCTACCATTGGTGCCATATGCTATATCTTTGGGTGTTTAGGGTTCACCACCCTATGTCACATTTCACCGACCCCTGTACCTCACCTGGCCCTCCTTTATTTTGGGGGTCTTTCCAGCAGCTTTCTCTATACTGGGGGATTGGGGCTGAAATATCTGGCCCTGGGAGACCTTGTAATATTTCTCACTTTTGGTCCTTTGACAGTGCTCTTTGCTTTCCTTGCCCAGGGGGGCCAGTTGAGTTTCTTTCCTCTCGTGCATGCCATACCGATCGCCCTTAACACAGAGGCCATATTGCACGCCAACAACTCCAGAGACATGGTGTCCGATAGGGAGGCTGGCATCGTCACGTTGGCCATCCTCATCGGCAGGACGTGGTCCCACGTGTTGTTTGTGGCACTCCTGTTCGTGCCGTACCTCATCTTCGTCATCATGGGGGCAAACTTCTCTCCGGTTTTTTTCTTACCCGTGGGCACCATCATCTGGGCATTCCCGATCGAGAGGAGATTCAGAAATGTGGAGAACATCCGGATAAAGGATTTGGCCATGCTGAACCTACTCATGTCTGGTTTCTACGTACTTGCCTGCCTTTTCGTGCCATCCTCAAGGCTTCCGGGGCTGAGTTTATGAGATTTTATCGGTAGGGCAGCCGTGCTTACTGCAATTCTCATCTTGCATTGTGATGGTGTTAGATTATGATGCCTTTTATTGCATCATTTTGTTTACAAATAATAGTTTTATGTTGTTCTCAAATAGCCTAAATTTATTTTTGAATTCAATATTCAGAATTTTTACTTAAAAATTCTCCAAATTTATTCATTATAATCGTCATTTAGAAAAATAAGTATTATGTGCTTTGTGCACGGAAGCAAAGGGCCGAACTGCGCCCATTTAAAAGCAGACCTGCTGGTAGGCTTAGGGCAGCCCCCAGCAAACAAAATGCCCCAAAATGGTCAAAAATGAAGCCCCACCGAGCATGGCACCCCAACATTCGAATGAATGAGATTCGAATGTCAGCAATGAATTTTCTTTATTCATTTCACTCATCTGTTTTTGACTGCCTGGCTCGACACGTACAATGTACATTTGCTCGACTTCGTGAGTATCTCGTTGCAAATCAAATTTATAATAAAGCAGGTCGTTTTGACAGATTCGAATCGTTATTCGCCTCAAAGTTTTTGCGGGGTTCCAGCAGTCGCAACAGAAGCCAAAACAACGAGTTTATTCGTCATGAGAATTTTACAACAACAGACCAAACGTGAGATCAAGAAATGCAGGTGTTTTGGAAGAATTATTCCGCTCTGGTAAACGAAGGCGTCGTCACGACAACCCGACGTACGACACCAGTCTTAATGTCAGTCCGCAGCATGACTGGTAATGTATATAACAGCAGCTGGCTGTATTTTATTCTGTAAAAACTTATTATTGACTGGAGTCGGCCTGTCATGCTTGCTTAGACCTCGAATAATTGATCGATTAACTGTAACTGATGACTTTATGACGAATGAAGTCACGATGTCGTCTCAGGTGTGCATGAGTGTGTGCTTGTTGAGAGTTTTGGTCGCGAAAGACATCCTTTGGTGCTGGTGTTGGAAGTATTGAGTGCTTTACGTCGACAATGAAGATGATAGAACTAACATTAATAATAATAATAATAATAATAATAATAATAATAATAATTTAATATGCATAATAAGCATATGTAATTAAATAATAACCATTATTAATAATAATAATAACTTATTAAAATACGCGACACCGATGATGAGAGAAAATGCTTTGATGAGTTGTTGCCATGACACGAGTCATCGCCATAATCACCTCCACTAATGAGGAATCCTTTTGGTCGTCAATGTGTGACGTCAAGAACGACGAGACATTAATTGTGATCTGTTGGAAGATCAAACAAAGTAGGAACATGGGAGTGTACGTCGTCATTTAAGCATTCCATCTATAAAAATTTACGCACAACGAAACGAGGGAAACCAGCTGATTGGCTATCAGAACACGTCGACGGGCCACTTCACTGACCAATAACCGTTCGAGCACGAGTCTTGGGACATTAATTATTAAAATTATACCAGGACAACATTCAAGATCAAGCTTCAAGGACTCAAAGTCAGAATGAAACAACGTGAAATGTGCACGAATCGGAACAACGCAAGTTGTGGGGGTGTCGCTTGGTCGAGGATTAATGGGATGAAATGGGTCGTCCGACTGCCCTTCTAAAACCTGGTGAGGTTTAATGACGCACGACACCTTGGAGTTCGAGAAGTGAGTTTTACATCTCGGGTTGAAAATGTTGCAAAATCGTTGCAGTGTTTTCCGAGATAAATGACGATCAACTCACAACAATAAATCTACCAGGTGAGCAAGGTTGCTACGACAACAAGTACGACGAAGACCACAGAATACTAGTACTGCACTACACTGAAGCCTATAGAATACAAGTGCAAATTATTTGAATTATTAACCATATCATTATTATTATTACTTGAGTAATAAAACTAGAAACATCATTACCATTATAATTATTATTATTATTATTGTTGTTGTTGCTATCATTACAATGATAAGGGATTGATTTGTTGAAAGTAACGAAACACAACATTAGAGGATAACCTCTCAAATGGATGTTAGTGAAATGACGATGAATATTTAAATTATGCTAATTAGGCAGACTGCGAAGACAGCACTGAGGATTGAACGAATGAGCCTGGCGTTTACCGTGAAATGACAACACGCACGAAATCAATCACTACAAACAAAGTGATGTTCAACGTGCACATCGTGCATTGTGTTATGATGAATATATATCTGCAATTTATCGACATTACCAAAATATGCTAATATTTCTGAAAGTAATGAAACAGCTTTGGCATAATACCGACGAAAATGTACGACCACAACAGCACACGACTGCAATCGCAACGACACATCGCCACACACCTTTTAATAATAATAATAATAATAATAATAATGATCTTTCATCTTTATGAGTAACCCACTCGATCATCACTCGATGGAATCACTCGCAAGGGCGAGGACCACCTTCCAGGACAAACGAACCTCAAATGATGACGGACGACACGAGTTCCCTGAAAGTAGAGAGAGAAGTGCTTGCCGTCGATTAAAATACAATTTTTGAGGTCACAGGTCATAGGTCGATTAATCGAATTAGTCGATTGATTACATAATTAAATGGGAGACGGAAACGTTCGGAAGAAAACACGAACCGACGTCCGAAAGCAGCGACGCCAGTTTCAGACTAGAATGATGTCGAGACAAGTTTGTCGACGATGACGATGATGATGATGATAGTGATGGTGACTCTCATGAATTTACAGTGCTTTGAACGGTGGAAGAGAGGAGGAAGAAGCAGTGGCGACGATATACAAGACATTGCACAATTTTGCAGCAAGATGGCCAACCTTGACATTGCACAAACAAGCAAGTAATGGAAACGTCTCGCACGCAAAATGTCGAGTAACTTAGAAATACAGGTTCAGTAATCTGTGCAAACAATTACGAGGATGAAAATACTAACAATAATAATAATAATAATAATAATAATAATAATAATAATAATAATAACGACGATAACAACAACAATAATAACGATGATGAGGCAGCAGAGACATTGCACAACACAGCAAGTAACTTTTCATTCATTTATACACAAATAATGGAAATGCATGGCAGGAAATCACTGAGCATAAACAAAATAAAAGTAAAACAAAATAAACAAAATAAAGTATGCATACAAATGCAAACATAATAATAGTAATAATAATAATAACGATGATGAATATGGTGAAAGGTGATTATGATGATGATAAAAGATTATGCAGTTAATTTTAATAATGCTGAGGATGAGATTATGAATATTTGGTGGCTCCAATAATAATAATAATAATAATAATAATCAATATAAATATTTAGATGTTGATTTTGAATGACTACCAATCACATCAATGCAGTTGAAACACTATGAGAACGAGTGCCGAAAATGTTTCTAACCGAACAAAATAACACAACATCAATAATTACATCAACGATGACGACACCCATAATGACATCAACGACACCGAAAGAAATTCAAGCTCACAGCTGCTCGAAGCTTCAAATTAGTTGACATCGTCGTCACGACCGACGTCATCGTCCCCCACCATTAGTCGCCATCTTCGTCATCCTTGTCAGCGGGAGTTCGGTTCCTGTTTGCTCCGCCTCTGGAAACTGTGACCGGACTTGGCGGCCCGAAAGCTTCTGCCCAAATCCCCCTGCAGGCTGACCTTCAGGGGGGAACGGGGAGGCTTCTGGGGTCTCGAGGGTCCGGGTTGACAGTGGCCGACGGCGAAGCCGCCGGTGCGGAACGAGAGCTTTAGGTTGACCGACCTCGTGTAGTTCGACAGGGTGCCGAGGTTGCTCAGGTGTGGAGCGTAGCCGTCGGATATTACCTGGGAACAAAACGATTTAGACGTGTCATCGTTTATTTTTTTATTCGATAAATCAATCAATCCATCAACTAATAAACTTGAAGATTTATTAAAACATAATACCACTACTACTGTTAAAACCAATAATAAACAGCGAATAAGTAAATAAATAATTATATTAAATTAACATATGTTAATTACGCTCGAAACCCACAGTAGCTTCGGACTTGTTCTTCTTGGAAACCTTCCCGACGATGAACATCTGTTCGGGCTGAAGTCCGATGGTTTGGTAAACGAAAACATCCTTGTTCGAGCCGTAAGCTGCAGACACCACGATCTGTGCCTGATAGGTCGGTCGACCGTCAAAAGTTTAATCAACGTAAATAAAATATAAATAATAATAACAACAACAATGACAGTAATTCCAATGGAAAATTTGATGAGAAGGAATGAACAGGCAAATCATTAATCCTAAAGTCAACAATATGAGCACGTAATCAATCAATATCCAAACCTCTCTGATCAGTTGTCTGAGGTGCGAGGCCTTCTGCCTAAGAGGTTCTGCCGAGAGGCCGTCGGTGAACCAGGCGAGACCCTGGGGGAAGTTGTGCTGGGTCAGCCACCTAACCACCATTTTGTGCTGCATGTCAGGACGAGCCGTGATGTAGTGGATCAGATAACCGAGGTCGTGCCAGTACCTGAGGAGAGTCAGAGAGGTGGGTGATAATGATGATGATGATCATGAAATGATGAACATCATCATCTTTTGTTCGCCTACCTGACGACGTCGACAGCCCCGGCCCTGACCTTCGGGTCTCTGCCAAGAATGGAAACACTGGCTGTGAAGCTCCCGTCGATGCTGAACACCACCACCTCGGTCTTTGGTGGTAGGACTGCCATGGAGAAGCTGGCCGACGATTGATCGACCCTGCTCAGCAGGAGGGACAAAGAGTGAATAAATTACTAACCTCGTCAATTTACCATGAACATTGTGATGATCACAAAATCTTAATTTTAATCACTTTAGGCTTTCACTTGTAATTGGATGTGCAACATTGTAATCCAAAATTATTTGAATAAATAAATAATAATAATAATTAATTACTTTGAAAATGACTTACGTCTACCCATTCCTAAACGTAACATTAACTAATAAACATTGTAACAAGGACGGCCAATGAATAGCAACCTGACGACCATTTGGACCGAATAGAGGCCAATAGGAAGCCTCCTTCCATCTGGAATGTTGTAAACCACCCTGCCATTGGTGTCAGTCACCTCTGTGGCCATGAGCTCCTTCTGTCCTTTCACAGTTACGAAGATGTCCACCTTTGCCATTGATGATAATGTTAATAATAATATTTAATGATTATCACATCAAACATCACAGTAATAATTATAACAACTCAGTAACAATAATCATTATCATTGGTGAGTCAATTCCATTATTACATTTACAACAATACGACATTCATAATGTTTTTTGAGTGTGCAATCGATGTGTTTTTATTTTTCGAAGGTAAAAAAAAATAATTCCAAATGATTAAATTGAATTATGTCCGGAAATGGTTTTTGTGTTTTAAAAATTATTAAGTTCTGACCAATGAGAGACAGCAACACAAGTAACCAATGAGAGATTGTAATACAAGCAATCAATGAAAGATAGTAATACAAGTAACCAATGAGAGATTGTAATACAAGTAACCAATGAGAAAGCAATACCAGCAATCAATGAGAGATAGTAATACCAATAACCAAAGAAATACCTTCTCCCCAGATAGGGTGATGACATCGAGTGGGCCATACATGACCTGGCCGTCAACGTCTGCGGCTTGCCCTCCAAAACTATCACGTCATTGGCTCTGTGATTCGGAGCTATGTTCTGAGATGCAAAATGTGATTGGATGATCAACATTAATACTTCGTGGGTTATGGTTATTACAAGGGATGCATGTCATATGTGCATCCACCAATTGTGAAGGTGTCATGAGAGCAACTATTACAACATCACAACTTCATGTAATATTATTAAACGATTTTATTATTATTACTAACTAATACATAACCATACTAATAATCACTACCAGCATTATTATTATCAATATTATTATTATTAATTTTATTATTATTATTAACACCAGAAATGTCACTAATTAACTAGTTGTCCTCTCACCCGAACTTTGATGGTGGTCCTCCTCTTGAGCCACTTCTCCTTCGGCACAGAGGAGGCTTTCAGAGGTTTCGGGCAATCGACTTCCTCACCGGTTGAAATGAGATCCTGCTTGAGAGCCTGCATTTTGAGTTGTTGACATTCACAACGTCGTTTACCATTGCGACGACGACAACTAATGTGTCGACAACGACAGTCGTTCGACACGTTTAAATCTGCATCAGCACAATCTTGTAAAGCGTCTGAGGTAACGGTGACGGCAATCGATGAAGTCGAAATGAACGACGACGACTTCGACGTCGCGATGATTTCAACGAACCTGTCTGAGTATGAATGCCACCAGGTCACTAGACTCCCAGAAGCTGGAGTGAAGGAGACTTGGAAGTGAGTGAGGTGGGAAGTTCTGGAGGACCTCAGGGCAGTACATGGAGTAGTCCACTCTCTTTGAGCCCCACCAGTTCAGGGAACTTTGTTAAATTAAATTACAGAGGGATTGGATCACATAAAGTCACCTTATTACTGCTGACATTTATTATTATTATTGTTATTATTATTATTATTATTACAACAGACACTTTCATGCACATGACGACTTATTCATATTACTGTTATTATTAAACACAGGATGATAATTTATAGCAAGCGTTATCAACTAATCCATAAAATAATCAAACAACAATGATCCATTAATGGCTCCCTGGAGATTCATCATCCGCCCACCTGATTCCACGACCCCCGACTGGAGCTGCGATTGGACGGAACCGTCCTGCAAGCTCCTCCCACTGGATGCATCATTGAAGGAATTATCGTCAATGTCGTTGACCTCGTTCGAGCTCGAGGAGTCCCCGAAAAGATCCGAATTGTTGTGGAGGGCTTCCACTGGCGGGGGGAGAGAGTGATTAACATAATGTATGCACGTTTCCATGGCAGCTCCTTAGCAATTTTTATTTATTTATACCGAGGGCATTTAAGCTTTTTTTTACTATTATTCAAAAGTTTATCAATATGAATTTAATGTGAATTTAATATGAGTTTAAATCCTTTTGTATAACTTGTTATTTTAATAACAGCACAATTTTCTTACTCACATCACAAGTTATCACAAAACAAAAAGTATCATCGATTAATTAATAATAATTAACAACAGGTTCTCGATTAAATTAACCAATTGACCGCTCACCGAGATAGACGGAGAGCATCTCGTCGTGCATGAACTTGTTGAAGCGCGACAACTTGATTGGCTCGACGAACTGGAACTTGAGGTCGAGGAGGGGCTCGACCCGAAAGGTGCAAGGATCGGAGGGGTAGAAGAGGTTGTACAGCTGATTGCACGAGGGCCTCGGGAGATGACCTGTAGGGGAATGTTTCTACGTTAAGGGGCGAATGTGATCGGTCGCTCTGCTTAACCTATTACACTAATAACTGAATATTAATTAACCGTACTCTGCTGCTAGACAATTCGCAAATTTTATTACTAAACAATTTTAAAACCTTTGCAAATCTTATTACTCATGTTATGTGTACATTACAATTTATGTATGAAAATGTACTGAATAAGTAATAATACATCAAATAAATAATTATTATCATACATTATTATTATTATTATTATTATTATTATAATTTACATTTATACTATACAAGTCTGCAAAAGATTATTTAACCATAACTTATTTACCCAGAGGATAGAGCTGGTTGTGAAGCCTGTATGCCAGCATGAGGCCCAGAGGTGCTCCAAAAAGAAACACCTCGTCGACATCAAAGTCCAACCCCTGCACTTTGAGACCATCACAGATCGTGGATCCGGGACACGACAGGTGTCGGCCGATCGTGCTCGAACACATCTTCAGGCCGCTGGACTCGCTTTCGTTGTCCTCCTCGAAAGAATTAAACGTCGGAGTTTGCGATACGTCTTCGGGGAAGTCGAGGAATACGTCCTCTTGAGTCTGATTGGCCGTGGATGAACATTTTGAACTCTCCACGTCCAATGAAATGGCTCCAGCTTTTTGATTGGAGGAGGTTTTGGTGGGAGGAGTTATGAGGTCAAAAGCGAATAGTCCTCCAATGGCATCACCCAGAAGGTAAATCTAAAAATAGAATTACAAGTTAAAGTTGCACTTGAAAACAGATCTCTATGACGACAATAACTATATTACTACAATTTTTAATATTATTATTATTTGTTATAAAAAGTACCATCATACAAACAAAAGCCAACCTGCCCAGTGAATGGAGCACCTGCCCTCCTCAGTGAAACCTGGCAGAACTTGGAGTAGCACTTGTTGACCATGGTTCTCACCTGATTGAGCATGTTCAGATAATTGGAATCGTTCACCCCGAACAACACCAATGAAGACAAGGGGAAGTTCGCCCCGAAAGACCCACTGTAGTACCCCTCTGCCGGCAGGTCCTTGTTATGGGCCACGGTCTTTCCGAGACCGGGGAACGATCTTTGGGAGCTTATCCTTTATTGGTTTGAAGTGCTTGTTTATGCATTCGTCAATGGAAAGGATATTATGAAGTCAAAATAATAACTATGCTGACCACAAATGAAATACTACTTTTTTTTCTGGAAGAGTAATGGAAAATAAATTCACAAAACAATGCGTCGAACTAACGCGGACAGCAGCTGGAAGGGCCTGCTGCACAGATTGGGGCAGGTCACCATCTCCACGAATATTTTACCACTCATCGAGGGGTACTTCAACCTGATCACAGACTCGAACGTGGAAATCAAGGTCGAAAGGTCGTTGCCCTTGGAGCATGCACCCTGATCTGCAGTGTCGACGATGCTGCCTGGACAACAAAGTCCACTCCAATTTAGGGCCATCATTATCATAACCACGATTCATCATCAACTCCAACTCCAACCTCCGTGCAGTAGAATGAAGAGCATCTCGGACCCGGCAAGGTCGAGACTTGACAATGGATTCTTCCTCTCTGGGGTGGGCGAAGCAGGCAGAGACTGACTGGAGGACGACGACTGCTGGAGCAGTCCATCGACTTTTCCAGTGGGTGTCGACTTGGATGGTTGAGGCTCGGAGAGGGGGTCAAAACTAGACCTTCTTTGGAGGGTCGAGAATGCTAATGATCGAGAGAAAAGACTATTAATCTGGTGATGATGGTCACGCTCCCATTGTCACGATGGTAGCGATGTCGCAGAAGTGGTGATATCATTTAATATCAACTGATATCAGTAGTCAACTGATGTCAGCCGACGGAGAGTGTTTAGTCAAGAATGACGATTAGTTATGAAGACGATGATTTTTAAAACGTTTCAAGTCTCGACCTTCGTCTGCATCGAAGAACTCTTCCTCCTCCTCGTCCGAGCTCGAGTTCTGCAGCTTCTCGATGTTCTTGCATTCTGAATGCAACAACAGATGCAATACGATACGATACAATACAAATAGGTTGTAATAAATACAAATTATTTAAGTAACTAATCCAGACTATTACATCGGTTACATCGTTACTGAGACATGTGCATTGATAAGTCGAACCGTTAACCGTTACTCGAAATGGAACTTCGACAAACCTTTGCTGCTCGTGGCCAGGGTAGTCCTTTTACTCGTCAGACAGGTGGGGCTTGTGTCACCTGCAATTGATGACGAGGTCTACGATGGTGATGATGATGATAGCAACAGTAAGGCGATGATGATGATGATGATAACAACAGTAAGGCGATGACGACTTTGTGTCTTGCAATCATTGTGTCATATTAACATTCTGTAGAAACAGCTGGTCGGTCATGGACATTGATTTGATTTCGACATTTACGAGATTACTCGATTTTCACGATTCCAAAACAACGATTCGGAAACAACTCTCCGCGCATTCTCACAAGTTCGTGCTAATGCTGCTCTTCCTGCTGCTGCACGAATCAGCAATCGGCTTATTGATTACAAATTAGACCTTAATTAAAGGAATCCAGGTCTGCATGAGATTGCGGTTGATAAGCAGTTACTATTGTTGTTGTTGTTGTTGCCAGGCAACAGTTGTTATTAACTTGTTATTGACTCAACATCATCACCATCTTTTGCATCACATTCATTGTAAACCAACCTCCATCATCATCAGCATCCTCCTCATCATCAACATCATCATCTAATTAAGGATGTAAGAAAGAAAGACAAAACACCATCATGTCAACAGAGCGTATTACGTTTATTGAACACGTGCATCAAATTAATAAGTAGCAAATTATTAAGGTAAATAATAATCACAATAATTAATTAGAATAATTAATTAGAATTAATTAGAATAATTAATTAGACAGCCAATCTTCTACCAATCAGCAGGCTTGAACCTACCCGAACATTCTTCGAGACGGTCGTTGCTGTTGTTCTTCGACTGCCCGATATCGACGCAAGTGCCGTCATAGTGACCCCCCTTGGCAGGCGACTGGTCGACTTTTGAACCCAAGGTCTCGTTCTGCGAGGCCATCTTCTCCCTCAGCTTGATCTGGGTCTCTAGTTCGAGCCTCCTGATGTCCTCGATTGTGAGGCCATGGTACTCATCCTGCCAGCACCAGGCTTGCCTATGCGCTCTGACCATGATCCTCCGAAGGGCTGGTTACAATGATGTTGTTGATGATGATGATGAAATTGACGATGATAATGTTTTTGTATTTGGAATCCAACTCGAATCTGACGGCTCTAAAACAGATTCTTGGATCTCATTAAGATCACTAAGCATGCAGACATTCAGAATAACGCAGCAGATCAAAAGCATCCTCAGCATCAAGACAAAATTCCAGCCACCTACCGTAGTCATGGATGAACCTCTCGACCTTGCTCTGCATCCCCCAGTAGTTGAACTCGACCTTGCAGAGCTTGTAGGCGCACATCATTTCCTTCTTGGCACGGCTACCGGCATGATCGCCCGTTCCTCTGCTATTACCCCGACTGGATATCTCTCTGGCGTATTCCTCCCTCCAGTTTTCCGAGAGCGGCCCCCTGCCGGTCTTGGCCGACACGAACTTGGTCGGGTCCTCGTCGACTTGGTACTCGTTCGAGGAGATCGGGTCCTTGACCATGTCTATGTAGTCTGAATTTTGAGTGGAGGAATTTATAATAAATAAATGATATGATGATGACATCATTTGATAGGGTTAAACCGTATTTGTAGCAAATGTATTTTGTAAGTGTGTTATACAAATATAATATTAATTATATTAATAATAATATTAATAATATTAATTATATTAATAATAATATTAATAATAATATTAATATTGTAATATTATTACAGATGTCATCAAAGGACACAAGCTAAGATTCGACGACTTATAGGAAAAACGATACAAGTAACTGTGCCATGACAACATCATCACAGTCGCAACCAGTGGCTCTAATTACAGTAGATTTGTTGTAAAGACCTGCAAAATGGAAACCAGAAAAAACAAAATGGATGGCTTAAAAGAGCATCATATTCAGTCCTCGTGCGGAGCTCGTGATGATAACAGCCATAATGTGGAGTTTATCTATCGGCTAACGTTACACCATACACGAGCCGTCACGTTGCATCAGATAACGCAACAAAAATAAACAATTATAATAATAATACGAATAATTTACAACGGATGATAATCATCACGACCATCATCATCACCACCACCATCACCATCACCATCATGATCATCACCATGATGATCACCATTACCATCATCATCAGCACTGACCTACAGTACGTGAGGAAAGGTCGGACTTGGAAAGGTCGAACACGTTCTGCTGCATGCCGGAGTCGTTGTGGTAGACTGTCTCTATTTCCATGACAAACTTCTCAATAAAGGGGCACCTTGTAGTGGTGATGATGATGATGATGATGATGGTGGTGATAATGATGGAGATGATAATGATGGCAAATGTATTGATAACGGTCATGCTGTGATAGGTGACGGCAACGACATTGAACGACACTGGATACGACGAGATGTGCTTTTCGAAGACAGTGTTTTTTGCGAAGGCAATGGCAGAACGCAATTGATTTAATAAAGAATAATTATTAAGTCCATTAACCAATTAAAGCAGAATAAATTCTGGCAATGATTACTAATAGCAAATCGAAAAAGGATGCTACTAATGTATATGTTGATGATGAACCAGACATTGACTATGGTGATGATGATGATGATGATGATGACAACACTGATGTTGATGATGATGGTGAAGAAACTGGCAATGATAGTTCAGATCTGTCAGACAAGATGATGATGATGATGATGATGATGATGATGATAGTGATTGTCACCTGTAGATTGTCTTGGTATAAGGATAAGCATTCCAGGCCTCCTCTACGATGTGCACAGACTTCGGAAGGATGCTCCTGATCCAACCTGGAAAACGACAAATAATTATAAAACAATAATTACAATACTAGTCGTGAAATAATGATAATAATAATAATAATAATAATAATAATGATGATAATAATAATAATAATAATAATGATAATAATGTAATAACGATAATTATAATTTTTTACGTTATAAAAATGATAATTCCGTGCTGAACGCATGATGATAAAAGTCGTAGCGGTCATGAAGGTCACTATCAACAACAGCGTTCGTGTGTAATGCATATTGACGACGAATAATCAAAAGGATCATTCGAATCCATACTTTAATTGTTAACGCAGACAACTAACTAATTATTATTAATTAATTGATGTTATTTTTAATTCCAATTTAAAAACATACTAATTATTATTAATTAATTGATATTATTTTTAATTCCTATTTAAAACGCTTTCAATAACAACAACAACAGCAACAACCTCTCTGCGTTGCACGAGTTATCAAGCAAAATGAGAGAGGATAAAGTCAGAAATAGAGTGCGATACATGCATACCGGGCATGTGACTCCCGACATGGTAAATCTTGAAGGTGTACTGCCCCGAACCCCCGGGTCCGTCCTCGTAGGGCTCGTTGGTCAGGATCTCCACACCGCTGTCAGAACCGCTACTCTCATTGCGACTCTTTTTCTACAATAATATGAATGTGATTATGATGACTGTTGCTGTGATGATGATGATGATGGTGGTGATGATGAAGATGACAGGAACAGGAATGCTTGAATTTATATAGCGCCTTATGCAGTGTCAGAGAAACTTAATCATTTTTGTAGCACCTATTCCCAAGAGCACCGGCAGAGACGTGAGCCATGTTTCGAACATGACACAATCAGACTGCTCCTCCATCATCGCATGAGTTGTAATGCAAGTCATGATGGTGATGATGACTTTGATAGCAGCATTGTAACCTTGATAGTGATGACAGAGATTATGAAGATGATAATGCTTGGTAGAAGATGAGTGAACTTCAAATTGTTACAAAACTTTAATTTCACACGTCATCAACAAGGGTGACATTGTGACAATGACAAATTGTTACGATAGTTATTACGGCCGTCGCGAGCACGACACCACAAAGTCTTCGGCACCGATGACGTTAGCAGCGCCAGAGGCTTCGACTCGATATTTTAAAACTGCAAAATATTTCAAACCTTCAAACTTTGGTTTATTACTATTATTTATTATTATTTGGTTGTATTGCTCTTAATACTGTTATTTTTCTTCATAGTTTTGCTTTCTGTTTTCAGCACATGCCGAAAGATTTTAGAGTCGTTAAATTACTGATGATTAATTTGAAATGCGTTCAAATGCAACCAAGTGTTACAAATGTGACCAAATGTAACGAGTGAAACGACAAGAATAACAACAGTAATTAATTAATAAGTTGTGATGGATGCAGGATGTGACGATTCTTGATTGTTTGAATTCTCTTGATGAAAATTATTTAAAAAAACCAACAATGACAGCAACAATAATTTAATAAAAATAATAATAACAACAACATTAATAATAACAATAATAACATTAATAATAATAATAGCAATAACAACAACAATAACAACTACTTATTCATTATTATTATTACTAAAAATAATTAATTGTTATTAATAAAAATTAATATTACTGATAATAATGAATGGAAAAATCTCAATCGAAGTTTTGAACAGAATTTCGATCACAGATTGCGGAGTGGGAAAACAGAAGCAAATTTGAAAGCAAAATCGTTTCCGACACGAGTCCGGAAATTTTCGTTTCAAAGTAATTGTTAAATAAAATAATTTGTTTCTTTTTAAAATCTAATTTTTCAAAACTTGGACACGTTTTCAATTCGAAGACGAAGGAGGAGTTAAAATTTTGTATGAATGCGACTTTAAAAGTGAGAATCCGTTCGACGAACGTTGCCGACATTAATTTGCAATCGAAAAGTGTGATTGATTGCAATCGAGAACGATCGATTGAACGGCCGATGACGATCACATTCTCATCACATTAGAAATGACGACGACGACGATGATGTGATGAAGATTAAAGTCACCAAAAATACAAGACGACGACGACGATAAGAACAAAAAAATGACGACGACAACAATGATGATGATTACAACAAGCACGTTCACTTAAAAGCCTCAAATTCGTTATCACTAGATACCGAGAAGCACCATTTTGAAGCCTTCGACATTCACCTAAATTGAAGAAACTAGGCTTCGAGACCACGTCTGCAAAAAACATTAATTTCTGAAGCCGTTAAATTCGACTTTGGCGTATTTCTTGAAATTATTGTCGTCGTCGTCGTTGCATTGTCAGTGGACTCAGAAAAAACTGCTCGCACTCGAACGCAACGAGGCATTCGCATTGCGAATGGGGGCGGCATTTAAAAAGGATGCAATGAAATGGGAATCTCATGACATTCATTGCTGAGATCATTCTTTTGAATGCTAGTCCTCATTAGTGTTGTTGTTGTTATTGTTATTATTATTGTTACTATTATTATTATTATTATTTTTTTGTATTAATATTATCATCATCATCATCATCATTACTATTATTATTTTGCACCATTATTATTGTTAATATTACTGTTATTATTATTATTATTATTATTAATTATTATTACCATCATAACCATTGTTACTGTTATTATTCTTACATTGCAAATGCGATAAATAATAATAATCATAATTATTGCACTGGATTTTGTAATCCTCAATAAACATCGAGCATATCTCCGTTTTAAGTAGCAAAACAGAAGCAGATAAAACCACAAATGATGAACAAAAAATGAGCATCTCTCCATTATCAGTGGAAAGAAGTTATTCAAAGTGATCAATTCAACAGTAAGATAAGGATCGTGCTTGTGATGATGACGATGGTGATGATGTCGATGTCGGTTATGCTTATGATGATGATCATCGTGCTTGTGGTGATCGTGATAACGATTATGCTTGTGGTGATGATGATAACGGTTGTGGTGATAATAATGGTTATGATGATGACAATGATTATTATGCTTACAATGATTTTTACCAAGTTTATGACTTGCTTGATTATGACTTGCTTGATTATGACTTGCACAAGACAATGCAGCAAGACTAATAATGCAATAATTCCAACTGAATTAGTTAGTTAATTAACAACTTTTTGAACAAATTAATAATGAAGACCTGGATCATGTACAGCTGTCCGATCCTGTACTCTTCCACTGACATAGGCATGCAGATCCGATACTCTTTGACGAGCATGTTGACGGGTCGTTCTGAAGAGGACAGATTCTGAAATTGTTTTCGATGTTTTTTTTTAAATGTAAGGGTTTCAAATTATTTCATTCTCTTGAAAATATTCGCAATAAAACCAGCAAAATTTTGTGACAACAAAGCAAGCCAAATTCTCGTTTGATTAGTTTTTTTAAATTCACATTTTAAGTTTAATTTTTAAAGCAACAAAAATGGAATTAATTTAAACATTATGGATAAAATTTGTGTTTAAATTTTTTTTCATAAGCAGCTCTGGCACTTCAAATGCTAAATCTCTTCAACTTAGCTTGTAATGGACCATAATTTAAAGTTAAAACCCAACACTTTGGTAAATTTGTGATCCTAGTTACATAACTAAATGAGCAATTAACCATCTGTAGAATCTGGCTCTGAAACATGCGGACCAAATCACGCTAAAACCAAATAAGATTGAAATTGCTAAAACCACCCACCATGTTTAAAACCAAAAGTTGTATTTTACTTAATTAATGACAAAACTGCAGTTAGAAAATTGAACAAGCTCATTTAAGCATCACACCATCTCACCAATAATCACTTTGAAAAGAAATTAACCACGAATAATCAATTGTCGGCGAACGATCAAACAAAAAACACGTTTGTGACTAGAAAAACAGTTAACTCGTCAATTGATTAACATTTTAGACAGTTAATTGAATATCAGACGAGAAATGCCGGACGCCGCCGCCGATACCACTACATCTGCTCGGACGAAAGCAAAACACTAATCAACATAATCTGACATAAAATATCGCATTACCGTGTGTAGAGTTCAGAATAATTTACGTTACGCTATCAAATTAGCCTTAATAATTATTAGTTATCGGATCTAGCATACTTTTTCGATTTTGTATTGCAGTTAAAGGCTAGATTGAGCTAGCGTTATCTTGAATTGTTCAAGTTTCAGGGCATATAATTTCAAGACCATTTACATGATTGTTTGGTTTATTTAGACCAAGCCACCTATTGTATACAACCTATATTGAATGAAGCCAACTTCACCGCATTCGCGGTCTGTTCTTTGACATAATTTCCCACGTATTAAGCAATTACCAGCTCGTCTTCTGACTTCGACTCAATGAAGGTTTGGATTTCTAACTTGAGGTTCGATTCGACCAAAGAACTTATGTTTTGCGACAACGCTTCGGAATCTGTAACAAGAATGTGCATAAAGCAGAATCGAGCATTTTATTCCTGTCACTGATTTAAATTTAAAAAAGAAAAATTAACAAAAAGAACCAATCCTTTGATGACATATTCAAAGCTAAAGAATGCAACAATATCACAGCCAGTAAATGATCAATTTTGAAAGGACTTATTTTGTAAATAAACTACTCATCACTCAGTAATTCTCTCAAAAGCAGAATATCATTGCAATCATTATCGCTCAAACATACAGCACTGTCTCTGGATGTTAAAAAATCATAAAAAAATAGCATCCTGAGTATCTTATCATGATTTTTTCTTAATCCCAAACTTGAAGCTCTTTTGAGCACTTGTTTCTTTCCAAAAAAGATAAACGAGGAAGAGGTGGGGAACGAAGAGGAGTGAGAGATTGACGAACCAGAAGAGTGCGTGAGTTGAAGGTGATCCCAGGAGGTCTCCGTTCATCCTTACCGAGGAGCCGATGTGAACCAACTGTGCCTGAAAACAGAGAGATATAAACATGAATTTTTTTTGTCCACTTCAACTAGCCTGTCAGTTGTTATTATTAAAGATGTTGTTACAGCTCAGCACGATGATTATGACATTGAAAGATTACAACGGCATTTAATGAGAAAAGTAATCATTATCAATATGAGTAAGTAAATGTGCACCAGTGCATAAAAATCATTCCCATCATCATCATCATCATCATCATTACCATCATCGTCGTCATCATCATACTTACCTGGAGAGATGCTCCAGCCATGACGAGCGACCACTTCTTGACGCTCCCAGCGAGTTTCGGATCCACCGACCAAACTATACACACCAGGTACAGAGGCACAAACAGGAACATGAAAGTCAGCATCTGTAGCAGAAGAATCACTTCATTTATCATCATCACCACCACCATCATCATCATCATCATCGTCATCATAATTATCATCACCGAGAGTTGCACTGGATTTCTCCAGAAGTAACAGTTAATTGATTTAATTACATTTTAATAAGTAAATACAAAATAACTCGTCGTAAAGTTAACTTTTCAAAATGATGGACAGGCCTGCATCTTAGGGTAAGCATTTTCATGGACGATGTAAGGTTCGACTGCAGAGATGTAAGATCCGAAGATTTCGTGACTTTTCGGATCCAGTGCTGCCTACGGAGAAAATACGACGATCGTATTAAATAATTTGTAATTAATTAACAGATTAATACTTAAAATTAATATCCAAAATAACAATGACAATAACAACCTCGTGGCCAGCATGCACATATCATGCCCAGCATGACGCGACTTAAGTTACTTAAGTAACTAGTTGCAAACCGTGGACAAAATACTGACGTCATCTAAGCATTTAGCATTAATACCTACAAAATGTCATCTTTACGAACATGTTTTGATGAATTTATTAAAAGAGATTTATTATTTGAATTTATTAGAATTTATTAAAAGAGATTTATTATTTGAATTTATTAGAATTTATTAAAAGATAATAAATCCCTCCAAGACAGCAACATGCAAACGTGGCAAACTTACAAATCCTCTGAAGACCGACAGGACGCTCAAACAGCCGAACAGGGAAGCAAACACAAAGCCGACCACTTTCGAGGTGGAACGTGAACTCTGGACATCCTGGGTGGAGAACTGTCACAGTCATCATCATCATCACCATCACCACCACCACCATCATCATCACCACCACCACCATCATCATCACTACCACCACCACCATCATCATCATCATCCATCATCATCATCACAACCACCACCACTACCATCATCTCAACCACCATTGACAGCATCATTGCCATCATTACTATCATAATCATCACCATCATTACTATCATAACCATCACCATCATTACTATCATAATCATCACACACGCCACATGCAATGCAGAACACACACGTGCGGCTATTAAACGATCACGTGAACATTCAAATTATGAGAAATTATGATGAAATTAGATTACGATGAAAAATGGATTCTGAAAGAAATTAATTTGCGATGATTACTTCATCATTCTGTCGCCTGTAAGTGAAAAAGTGCACACCAGAGACCAGAGGGAATATGCAGTATGGAATGTTCAGCAGGATGGATGGATGGATGGAATGATGACCTACGAATAAATATCGACGACATCGTCATCATAATTTATTATTAATGTGATTAATTAATATTATTATTAGTATGTTATATTACTGTAACAATGCTATATGTTATTATTATGACAGATCTTATTTTAAACATGCCTCAAAATAAAACCTGTTTCTGTAAATTTATTAACATTCGTTAAGATATTTATCTGTTCAGAAAAACAAAACATTTGAGCTCATTATTGAATAAAAACTTGTCATGATTTTTAATCCAATCAAATTGTACTCATAATCATTCGAAAATATTGCAAATTTAAATTTAATAATTCACGGTCACCTAGGATGTTCCCAGGTATGAAGACGATCATGCTGTGACCGATGGACCCCGACCAATAAAGACCCAACTGAGAGTGGCATCTCCTAAGGTCGACATTACCAACAGTTCACAATGGGTTAAAGAAAATAACAAGTTGAAAGGACAATACTTACAAAGATAACATTTTTTTTTTAAATAAACCAAATAGTTTTTTGTAGCAAAACAAATTGTTAATAAACTGAGCCTACAGCTAATCAAAGCCAATACTGATAAGCAGGTAGCAATTTAATTGAAAATTCAACATATTAATTAATATTAATTGCCTGTAATTTGGTCCATTAATTAATATATAACTATATATTATAATTATAACTATACATATAATAACTGCCAATCAAACCCAAGCACCTTTATTATTACTATTACCGATATTCACATCATATTGAAGATCTAAAAATAATTCTAAAAGTGGTACATCTCTAATCACCTCACCTTTTGGCGAGAAGGTACAACATGAGCATGTACATGGCATAGTGGAATGTTCCATCAAAATAGCAGATCATCGTTCCATGCACTGTTTTCAGGTACGGTTCTCCGCTTTTCAGGTAGTTGGTCATGAAGCCGCCGACCAATCCGTCGTTTTCCAGGCCGATGAAAAGATCGACCGAGGATGAAAACATCCCCATGGCAAAGACTGGGCATTGTGACAGTTTAAACCAATTCGTTAGGTGATGACTTCCCAAAATTTATAAATTATTTTGAGTTGCTTTGCAGTCCACAACTTTAGTTAACATAAAAGTAGAAGCAACGTTGAAGTCATCTTATTAAGAAAGCACTGGAAATTTCAGACTGTTTTATGCATAGTGAAGTGTAGTAATACAATAAATATAATGTTATGCAAGCCTTAGCACATTACCATGTGTATTTTATAAGAACAATGCCAACTATGCACACATGCAAATTCCTCTAATCCCAACTCCACCCTTGTTTACATAAATAAAAATATAAATTCGTCTAAGAATTGTCATACCTTCAATTAATATTTCATTATGCAATGGACTTTATTTCAATAAACATTAGTTTGATTGAAAATAATTAGTTAATTACGTAACATGAAGTTACTCGTTAATGAATACCGTAATAAATCCACGAAGACGGCTCTCTCAAAGAGTAAATGGCATGATACGTCAGGTATGAAATCAACAAAAGCGAGGCTATTCCAGCCACGAAAAGGCCCCAGCCACCCTGCAAGTCATACGTTGTGTTGACCAGATAAGCTATCATCGGAGCTAGCAAGGATATTAGAAACACTTGCAACAGTTTTAGCGACCTTTTCTCCATTCTGGAAATCGTATTGTTATGTATCGTAATGTCGATCGATGCAAAAAGCCGAAACTTCTCGCCTGCAAACGTTTACACTCTCACATACTTTAAATTTTTAATTTCCAGTGTTCAATCCTAACGGAGATTTTCAAAAAAAAAAAACAAAACAAAAAAACTTTTAACATTCTTTGCACGGTTTTTGTTATGCTATCATTATTTGTTAATAGTTTTACATGCAACTTGTAATGCAGTTCGTTTTTTTTTCACATAACTGCTTCGTAATTTTCTTCCACCCTTTAGACGTTCTGCAGAACTATGTTTTGATGTTTCGAACTTTATTTATTAGCTAGT
>MPNW01000648.1:51942-79758 GCA_011800805.1 Hirudo medicinalis | reverse complement strand
ATTTTCAGCCTCTCTGACTATGACAGCGGGAGTTACGAACATCGAACCTGGTAATCCCCCTTCTGTTGCCAACTGCCAAACATCCACTCTTTCTATTGGAGCGACTGCGATTTTCGACTGCCCGGATGGAGACCAATTCCTGGGGAGGTTCGTGGCACTGACTCAACTCGTCATTTTTCTCCTTCCGTTGGAGGTCCTAGAAGTGGAGATATACGGAACATGGGCTGAGAGTAATTTGTTAATTTTTAAAGTGTGATACATGCGTAAATTGATCGATATTTCAATTCCTCAAATAAGTTCATAAAATCAGATTTTGCTGTCATAAAGGCATACAAAAAATTGTGCGGTGGAATAACTATCGCAATTGGCTTCGTGTTACTTTAGAATTAAAAATGCTTCTCGTTCAAGGAATTCCACCCAGAATCAATGTGCTTCTGCGCAAGACATCTCTCATGAAGTCGGCATTGTTGACATACACTGCCAAAAAAGCAGTCGACGGTATCAAGGACACTGATCTCCTCAGGGGTTTCTGTGCTCAGTCCGGTGAGTTGAGCCTAGTCGACAATTGGATCCAGATAGACATGGTGGACGATTATTACATCGATTATGTGGCTGTAACTTCTCCCAAGACGTCATCTGGCAAGTGATGATTTGCTAATTTCATAGTTTGACGTTTATTTAAAGTATTATTAAGTGATGTTTGTGTTGCGTTATTCAGTGATGCTATTTAAGTAATTTATTTGTTAATATTTTAGGCATTGTACTGAATTATATTTATTGGATTTCCCTAAATTTAGATAGCTCCAGGATGGACTCCTTTCGTGTTGGCTTCCTTGCAGCGAAGACGAATCCCCCTCCGATCACTTCGCAGATCCCACTTTGCAACATTTTTCCAGGCCCAGTTCCACCCGGAAGAAGGGTTACCCTCCAATGCAACGCCAACCTTCCTCCTTTCCAAGTCCTCATCATCCAACAATCATCCTTGAATCCGGGACATTTTCCAACATGCGAATTGGAGGCTTATCCAGCTGTGGACGAAAACCGTCAGTTTTAAAACTGGCCGAATTATCCATTCAATTCATTATAAGAGATTGTTTCATTTAAATTTAAATTCATTCATCTTTTTTTTTCATTAAAATTAAAAAATGCAAATACTTGATTCACAATGTTGATTCAGTTTGACATTTCGTCAGTTATGATAATTTTCCTCGTTGGTGTTATTAGTAGCGTAATAAAGTAAGTTATTTTGGATATTTATGAGTTAACGCAACCAAGATGAATTACAGTTAATTTTAATTAAAAAAAACAAATTGTTAAACTGTGCCTAATTTTCCAATTTTTACAGGAATGGTATGGACGAAGGTAAGCAAAGGATATTATTTGGACAGGCATCAAATCACTGATTTGGAAGGCATATCCACAAGAAGCATAATTAACTGTGCCATCAAGTGCAGCAAATATGGGCCAAAATCATGTGATTCTTTCAACTTTAACCCAGTCCTTAAACTTTGCCAATTAAATGCCCACAGAAACGGATATCCCAAAAATGATTTAATAAAGAGCAGTGTTTTTTCCATTTGGATGGCTGTTTATGCAGACACCATTAACTTTTAATATCCAGGAAACTTTAAAAAAATGCTTGCTAGATATTTTTATTTTGCAGAAATCTTATCAGCAACTTGCCATTGCTTTTACATATTTTTGAAGTATGTTTTGAAGGCTCGAATTAAACTAATTCAAATAAATTGGAAAAAACTTTTAAACTGGAATTTAAAATTGCCTGCAATAATATGAAAACTGTATGAGCGAGTTTCATATATTTAATATTTCGTGGATTAGGCTTCGCAAAATTGGGCGGCGAGCCATCCAAAATAAATTTTTTTGTTTATCTCCCGGTCTGGTATAAATTATAAAATTTTGATTAAAATATGGCTCTTTTAAAAATATTTGCTTGTTAACAATACAACAATGCTATCATTGGGAAAGCGAGTCACGATTATCATAGGTTGGTACATATTTTTTTAGACACGTTTACTTCTGTGGCGTTGAATGTTTTGCTCGTAAGGTTAGGGAGTATTATTAATTCAGAGGTTTTCACATAGAGCCACTGCTTCTCTGCTTTGTATTATTTAAGCACTGCCGTTGTTGATTTGAAATTCAGAATTTGGTTGAGCAAATGCCTCTTGCTAAAACGACTTTTGTCTGTGTGGGTGTTTAGAGCTTGACACTGGAAACGCGCCTTGATGGGCATGCATATGCAACTTTATGTTGGAACTATGATTTGTGACCTTAATTCTCGTGCTGCTTTTTAAAAATTTGATTTGACCTTGTTCACATCAGGGAGTGATCTGCTTCCTTAACCTTAAGGGCATATTTTTATAATAATTGTAAAAATTAGCAATGAACCCCCTTGCACTGAAAATCAATTTTTGTTTTACCTGTGCACCAGTTGCAAGAAACCAAGTGAGGAAGATTAGTTTTTCTTATTGCCATTCCAAGCAGTCTAATGACAATTTAAAATACTATTATTAAAGTTTTACTATGTAGTATTTGTCACCCAGCCAGTAAAAGCACAGATTACTTTTAGGATAAAACTTTTAAAGGGTGCTTGTTTATAAAAATTTTTGACTAGTTCCCTAAAGCATGATTTGAACTTATTGGCAAGGCATTGCACCACATTCTTGAAATGTCTTTGATCTGAGAAATCTTATTACAAATATAAAATTGAAACTCCTTTTACCTGTCACTGAATTTGCACCTTTGAAAAGACTTTGTGAATTTAATGAAATTGCATCCCTACACTTTGTCACGAATGGAATTAGCAGCATGGTTTGAGATGGATGTGCATTAAGTCTGTGCATGTGACAAATTTGGGCCAACAGACTTTGTAATGAGTTGCTCCAAATTTTTGGTGTTTAAATAATTAAGTATTAATAAATCTAGTCAAACATCTGGTCAAGCACTTTTAAATTAGTTAATATTAATAATACATAACTAAAGGACATTCAGATGCTGCTCTAACAAGTGGCACAGCAAGCAGTTTCTTAACAGAAGGCCATGGAATTTTCATGCGCCTGTGATCCCAATATCATTGTTTTGCTTTCTTGACCTTGAAAATCTTCTGGTGGTTTTGTGGAGGTTTTTACCGTAACATAAAACATGGTTCTAATCCACTGATGATGATTATGATGATGACGGTAGTCATCCACTTTTATTGTAAGACTAAGGGTTCTTGTACAAAAACAATTGTTCATAACATCTTCACCATCTTCATACTCACTAACATAATTCCGAATTACCATCATCATCATCATCATCATTCCCTCTGCACATATCCTCTAAACATTCATATGCAGGCTGTGGTTATAGGGCACTTAGCACAATACCTGAAGGCTTCATAAACCATTCACTTGCTGAGTATCTCTTGTGTTCGCTAAGGTTTCCTTGTGAGTTTGTGTGATAGGTTTGATGTGAAGATTCTGCATTTGCGCTCGGGTGAAACCAATTTCTAGGTCACAAAATGTGTTTAGTTAGTTTTATGATGTAATTTATTGTAATTTAATATTCCAACCAACTGGCAATTCCAACTACCACATGCAATGTTCTTCTTGTTGTTCAGGATTGCACAGCAAGACACTTTGCACAGGAAGATTTTTCAGTCAGGCTTCAAATCAGTTTAAAGGTAATTTTGGAAGTTTTTATAGAATTCCAATTTTTATGAAATCAATAAAACAAGTATTAAATAATCACTAATTCACATTTCATAATAACGCCTGTGTGCTGCTCAGGGCCATATTGACCTCAGTAGAAAGCAGTTCTAAGATAACTATTAGTTATTATTAACTACCAGTCAAATTAACTTGGCAAACATGTCATCATGTTTCAATTTTCCCCGAATTAGAGTCTTAATTGAGTCGAAGTAATAAATTACTAAAAATTCTGTCAGACACTCCTCCTCTTGCGATGGCCTCCATCCGACCGGTGGTTTTCTGTGGACCTTCGGGGGTCGGCAAAAGCACCCTCCTCAAAAGACTCATGGATGAACATCCAAACTGTTTTGCATTCAGCATTTCTCGTAAGTCCACATGGAAGAAGGTGACAGTGAAATCATCATCATCATCATCATCACCGCCATTACATTGGATAACATTTGTGGTTACCTGTTTGTAGAGAGTCAACAAATACATACAGCACTAAAGAATTGTTAGCCATGAATATTAATTTATGTTAATTTGTTAAGCCAGTTGGGTCCTATTATAAAGTTGTTGGTTTGTGTTACCATGCCTACGAGTTGTTTATGTTTTAGACACCACAAGACAACCACGAATTAGAGAGGTGAATGGCAAAGGTTAGAATAATTCATTGTCCAATTCTGATTAGTTATGATTGATTGCTATTGATTGTGAGTGATTGTGATTGATTATGATTGATTGTGAGTGATTGTGATTGGTTTTGACTTAAAGTTACAAATTAACTTAATCAACATTGCCTCCTTAAATTGCTTTATGAATTGGAATGACAAAGATTCATGATAAGCATCAAGAAATTTAGTTTTTTTACATTTTTTTTTTTTATTAAAATTATTAAAATTGCAAAGTTGCAAATGTTCTGTTTGTCTAATTTAGGAATGTATTAATAGTAATTTATCGAAAATTCAAATAAATCCGAACAAACGCAAGCCGTGCGCCTCGAGACGTTTGTTTAATGATCGATGATGATGTGCTGTGCACAACAATGACTGAGCTGGTCATGTGCTTTTATCAGCTTTAAAATATTTGTTGAAAATTATGTAAGTTGCAAATAAGCTGTTTGTTGATTAGAGGTAACCATTCATACACGCTAGTGGCTAAGGAGTAGTTTTCAGAGCTTTGTTATTATAAATTATGACGTACATCATGTTATCATATTATGTTATTATGAATTATGACGTACATCATGTTATCATATTATGTTATTATGAATTATGACGTACATCATGTTATCATATTATGTTATTGTGAATTATGCTGTACATCATGTTATTATTATAAATTATGACGATTATGATTAATTAAAACTAATCAATTGATTAAAACTAATTAATTGAAATTATTAATATAAAATATTAAAATTAAATTAATTAATATAAAATATTAATTAAATATAAAGTAAAATACTAATATATATTAATATTAATATAAAATATTAATTAAAACTAATTAATTGAAACGAACTTTGCAGATTACTACTTCGTCACGAAGGAGCAAATGCTCAAAGACATCGCGGAGAACAAGTTCATCGAGTACGTGGAAAATTATGGAAACTTCTATGGCACCAGGTGAGCTCGGGATTTCCATCGATTTTTTCCAGGTCTTTCGACTCTTGTCGTTTTGCTCGAATTGGAAACTATTTAATTTCATCAACATTATTTTGTTTTTTTTTCTAGTATTTTGTGTGTTAATTATATTTTATTAAATAAAATGCTTTTTTTCGATAAAGTATTTTTTTAGATAATATGAAATTATTTTGTGATGAGTTCCCAGTGGATGACAATTTCATAATTCTACATGTTCCAAGCATTCTTCATTCAAATTATTCAACAGTCCAAGCTTAGATGATTCATAAAGACATCATTATCACAATCTATTACAATTGATTCGTGATTTTTTATAATCGGCAAACGTTTTATAAACCATAGCATCCAGGCCATCAAGGACATTGCAACCAGCGGTAGGATCTGCGTCCTCGACATCGACACGAAGGGCGTCGAGAGTGTCAAGAAGACCGACCTCAACCCGAAATACATTTTCATCAAGCCCCCCTGTTACGAGGAGCTGGTCGGTACCCTTGGCTCGATCGGCCGGCCAGATGGTGATAGTTTGTCGAGCAGTGGTTTAATAAGTCGCCAATTTTCTTTGGCAGGAAAAGAGATTGGTCAGAAGAGGCACAGAAGACCTGGATTCATTGAGCAAGAGGCTCGAACTTGCCAAGATGGAATTGGCTTTTGGTAATATTTTCTCACTTGCTGATCCAGCACCAGAGTTGTTTATGACTGCTTATTACAATATTTACTCGTTGATGGCAACACTTATTTATTTTTGTGAAGAGGCGACAAGCAATTGATTTTACTGCATTCACAATGCACTGCATGCTAGATCCATTCACCATCGAAACTAATGATTGCACGATTAAATGATTGTTTGATTATAAACTTGATTATTGTCTAAAAATAAATCAAGGAATTCCATTTTCCAGGTGAGAAAGAAGGAATGTTCGATCTGGTCATCACTAATGACCACCTAGAAGTTGCATATGCTACACTGACCGAATTCCTCAAGGAGGTGGGTCCTTGGTTGTGACGACGATGAAGTTATTACATTTTTTATTAATAAATAATTTATTATAAATTCATTTATAAATAAGTATATTACAAATTCATCATCACTTTCGACCACTTAATTGTCCAGGACATAGCCAAAGTCTGTCCACCTGTTGACACAAAAAAGAATGAGTGAAGCACCATCATCATCATCATCATCTTAGTAGCCAGCACTGCCAAGATATTCTCATAGAAAGTCTTTCTCAATAAATAAACTCATGTATGCAGTTCATTTATGTGCAGCTGTCTTTTTAACTCTGACTTTTTCATTCTTCATTTTCTATGTCAATCGTGTATTCAGGTAGCTGTGATGTCTGGGTAGGTACTGAGTATTTGAGTGTTTGTAGAGTTGTTAACTCGACTCTTGTGTCCACAAATTAATGGACATTAATAATTAACTTATCGTCAGTGAGCCGTCGTAGTCCCGAATCCTGTACGTTTTGGTGTTACGTTATGGACGGGCTCTCTAAGAAAGGTCGTGATAAATATTATTTTAAATATTATTATTATTATATTATTTGTGACATGCATTATTGTTGTTAATGTTGATGTTTTCCACTGACTTTTCTGTCCTGAAGTTACTAGGCCTGCCTTATTTTAGCTTCTTTCATTCTCACATTTATTTTGAGCAAAGTTGGGGTTTTTGGTGACATTTGCTGAATTTATAACATTAGGAGAGGAGAGGCCTGCTTGATTTACATCCATTATCGACATTCATGACATTTTACCTTTGTCTTACATCGTATTTGCACTCAAAAAGGTTCAAGCACTTAGAACACAGATATGCTCTTACTGCCTCTTACCATTAGTTTGGAGGCAATGCAAAAGTTGGTTTCACTTGAAGAAAAGGGGTCTTGCAATTATTACGTTGTTGCCTTGGAGTTTCATCAGCTAATTACTCATTTTGAGGCATGTTGGAAATGTCATCGCTTCCGAGTATAATGATGATGTAATGATGGCACATGCACATCAAATCCCCTCGTTGGTTCCTACTCGTTGTAATTGTCTCAAATTCTTGCGAGTTGACGCAATGGTGACATTTTATCGAGATTACACTTTGTGATAGAAATATGCAGAACTCCGAATGGCTCACTTGATTAAAGCTTTGAAATTTTAAGATCAAGTAACTGGGTCATTATTCAAACTATTGATCAGGCAGAGGTTCGTTTCAAAAATCTTCTTTTATCTTAGCGCCATCAGTTCTTAACACGATTTTAAGCAGCTATAAGATTAGTTTACAAGTTCCCCAGGTCAAACTACTTTTAGCGCGGAGCGTGTGAAGTTTTGAAATCAATGGGGAATCGCCCAAATTGACTGAGAGTTCTTCTTTAAGTAAAGACATTCCTAAAATGTATTCTAGTCTTGATAGTTTGATCGATGCACGAGTGTCGAAGTAAAGAACTAAAAGCAGAGTTCTGTGAGACTCAGAACGAAACAATGGAGGCGGAGGCCCCAAACCTCTGCGCCAATCTTGCTGCCCATCCCCGACAAGCAAACAAAAGGTTTAATTGGTTGTTGGAGGCCCCTGTGTAGTGGCACACCCCGACCAAGTCTAAATCCGACACTATCCGCTGTTTATTAACTTTGTGAATCCAGGTCATTGCAGTACACAGTGGGAAAGGTCAGAAATTTTTCAAAGTGAAATTAAGAAGAGATTTTCTGTCAACCTTTTGTCAAGCTTTTCTGTATAGTTAGTTGTAAACTAGTTAGTTTTGTAGACTTGTGTAAATGTGGTTGTCAACAATATTTCAATCAATCGACGGATGTATTAGGCCCTTCTTTGTTGGCTGGTTTCTGTTCTAATTGTTTGAATAGAACTGTTCTAAGTTGTCTGTAGAACCATGCATTCAGAGTTTAATTGTAGTTGGGCACTTAAGCCGATATTAGTCCCCACAGACAGGCTTTGGGAGTTTGACTAATAACACTTTCGTTGAGAACGTCAGATACAAATTTTAATTATTAAGGATTGCTCGAGAAAAAGTACAGTAAGCAACACTTTTTATCTTAAATCTCTGCAACATTTGCTTTTGTTTTTGTAACAATGAATGTCACGAATTGGAAATAGTTGGAAATTGTAGAAAAATTATAGAAAAAAAATAAAGGTATCCTTATTAAATAAAGAAAAAAAATAAAGGTATCCTTATGAAATTCCCATTGGAATTTCAAGAGATTTTGCCATTTATAAATATAAGCATTGAATTTTAAACTGTATTCACAAATAAGCGCGGTGCACTGTTTTTACAAAATTATACTAAATTTCTTTGAAAATTTAGCCTCGTCCTCGTTTAACAAATGTTCATGCAAAAGGTGTAGTCTTCAATAACATTGTTGCTAGAAGTGGTGAATATTATTATTATTATTATTATTGTCATTATTATTATTATTAAAATGCAACAATCTGTTACTGAAGATTGAAACGCCATTACTTCTTTCCCGGCAGAACTGGAGACAATCCGGATGAGAATTATGAACGAAATCCAGTGGACGGGTGAATACACCATGGAAGATTTCGTGACCGAGTTCAGTAAGAGGACCCCTGTACTCATGAGGACCCTCACTGGGACTCTTGGTTGTGATGAGCTTCATATCATCAGCGGAGATGAGGTGGGTGATTTTAAAGTTTATTTCGTATGAAGTAATAACATCTTTTTATAATTATCCTTTTTGTCGCTATAAATAAAAAATAGCACAAAATCACTTTCAAAGTATTTTTCATCAGTTTCTTTCTAATTTGGTTTTTGGAAATACAGAAGATTGAGTTATTTTTTAACTGAAGCACGAAGTTTGAATAATTTTCGATTACCAGGAAGGATGAAATCCATGCAAAAAAGAAAACACATCATAAGTTCGGCTACATTGAGGTCATTGAGTTGAGATTGTTACCGGCGGTTCAGACTCAATGAACTTCGTGACTGAAATTTTTAAACATTTCGCGTCTAATATTTCAATGTCAAAACAGAATTGGATAAATAAATTACTTTTGAGACATCATTAGGACCTAGGACATGAATTTGAAGTAGTATTATGCCTTTTCACGACCCGCCAAGACATTTGCGAGGACAATTCTGATTATTTTAGTCTTTCTTCTAGCTACCCCGTGTAAAAAAAGTTGGATAGTAAGAAATAATTTGTAAATCCCCAAAAATTTTGACTTGCTTGCATGAGAAAAATTCTTTTATTACTCAAACATCAGCAATTAATTTCGAAGCCAAAGCGGCCAGGAGAATAACAAACGTTTCCTCAAAATATACAAAAGATAATTGCAAGTAATGAAACAGGAAGAAAAACTACCATTCATTTTAAAATTATGGTGAATGTTTTTCGTAATTGTTGGATCAAAGCTTTAAGGTCGGCCGATATTACACAAAATTAAACATCAAATTCATGTTCTTGAGAACAGAGTCCTCTCATTAATATAGTAGATTTTTTTGTAAATAATAAACAATTGATTTTTTATATTTTTATACTTTTATTTTTTATTTTTTTCTTCAAGTCAGTCGTGACACTTGAACAAGTTCAGTCTAAAATTAACAACAACTCTATAACTATTGGGCTTACATCAATATTTCATAGGCTGTCCTCTTGCACAAACATTGTAACGATGTAACCATGAAATATCAAATAATTTGTAAAACAAACTGAAAAGTTATTCGTGGGCCTTCATGAAAATCATTTTTTTTTTATTTATTAAAATAGATTGTTTTGTTATATTATCGAATAACTCACATTTAAATTTTGTAAAATTGCAGCTAATAAATTCTAAAACAGCCTCTATTTTTCTTTTATCGCATCAACTTGAAACTCTAAATTCACCTGCTAAGGAAATGAATTGCCTCAAAAGTCTAGCTGCAGACTAAGCTTTGTCTCAAATAATTAGTCAATTAGATTTTGAATTAATTTTGAAGATTTACTGGATAAGAAGCCTCAAGAAGCAGAAAAGAATTGTGGTCGCCACGAAGGACAAGGACAAATTTCTGAGCATACCAGTCTCCTATAACCGCCTGTCTTTCGAAGTGTACTCCGAAGGAAATATACCAAGTACTTGTACTGCTGTTGCATTTATCTCGTGCCATTAATAAGACCGTAACAAACAAAAAAACTTATAGTAAATAATAATTATTTTTATTTATATAATTGTATAAAATATAAATTATATAAATATTATTAATATTTAAATATTAGAATTAAAATACTAATTATTAAATACTAAATAAATTATATACAAAATTATACAAATTATATAATTTCTAATTATACATTATAACAATTACATACTGTAATGTGATAATTATTATTAGGCCTTGATGAGGTACTTAATTAGAGTTTTTTTTTTTTTTTTTTTTGGAGTTAAGTGATTTTCTACCTAAATTGTTAAATGAGCATTTACGCTTCCATGAATTTCGTGTATTAGGCTGCCTGAATAGTCAGAGAGATGAAATAGAAAATAATAAATAACAATAATAATAATATAAAGCTGATAGATCTTGAATATGCAGATTGCTTTCAAATAAACACGAGCGCCAATTCTTTTGTGGTAAGGAGCAATATTAACGAATGCCTGAGATTTGGCGAGGCTTAGAATACAAATTTGCTGATTTCTCGTTGAAAACCAGACAATAAAATTTGCTAATATATTTCGATAATAAATGTATTTCGCTAGTAAATGTATTTTGCTAATAAATATAATTTGCTAAGATATTTAGCAAATTGACAGAAAGACTAAACTCCAAAATCAATGACCAGAAGCATGATTCAAAACTTGGTCCGAGCTTGTCTGATTAACAAAACTAATAATAAAAGAATTAATATTTCATGCAATTAATCTTGAAAACAAACGACTGGAAACGAGTTTTTTATTATTCGATTATTTTTGTCTTTTTTTGGAATGTTTTATTTAAATGTTTCAAATTTCAGAGAAAATTAGGGAATTTTTTTTTAAATTTGAGATTCTGAAATTAAGTCTTAGCCTTATTCATTTCTATTTATTGCTTTAATAATAGGTTATTGCAAATCGAGATCTGTCTAAGCAATATCATTTTTCTACAGTTGCAAGCGACCAACTCTTTGAACGTAAGGTCCTTTTTGCTCAAGTTGTAAATTATATTTTCATTTTGGAGACAATTTTCTAAGTCTGAGGTAATGTGTTGTTGAATAATTCATCGTTTGAGATAAATTAAAAGCTTCCCTTGTGTTCGTTTCTCACTTTTCTGGTGTGTTCGTCAATTGTTGACAATTATTTGTCCATTAAGAATGTGCTTCCTATTTGGTCGCTAAAGGCCAGGCGCTTAGCTTAGCTAATAATAATAACAATAACATCAAATTGCATGGTAAGAGCAATGCTTCAAAGTTATGTGCATCAATTTAATCCTGCGAGTAATTGCCAGAAAAAATCCAGCCTGGGAAACCCCTGACTGCAATAATGGAGGAAGTAGAGTTAGAGTCCGGGAAGAGGTACTTCATCAGGGCAGAGCAGAACAAGAAAATGTTTTTCCAAGTTGGCTCAGACGCTGGAAACAATGCCAGGTTCGGAGTCATGGAGATTATCGATACATACGAGGAAAAGTATTTGTTGGGTCATCCAATCTGCAACAGTAAGAGTTTAGTCAAGAATGTATTACTTGAAAAGCATTGAATTGTTTCTAAGAATAAGTGTGCTTGTAGCCATTTAAAGATAAAATTGAATTTTTTTGAATAAAATATTTTCAAAAATGATGTTTTTAACAGAAATTCTGACCTAACATTATACATTTAAACTCTAATTTCAACCGTAAACAACCTTATAAATCATTAGAACCAACGAAATTATTACTTGAATATTTACTAACATAAATTATCATTTTTATATTCATTACTAAAATTCACTAAAACCGACCTAATCAAAGGAATCAAACATTCAGATCAGATCCACTCAAACACATTTGCTATCCCGGTCTACATGAACATCGAGCTGACCGTGGCCACCTCCTTTCTGACTCATTGCCAAGAGTCCTTCGACACTTGGTTCAAGCATGTCGAAGCAATTGTTTCGAAATTTCCCGAAGGAGAAGTAAAAATGTGTGAAGGTATTGTTTCGCTATTATGACATTTTAATGCTATTATTTAATGTTTAAATGTCATTTTGGTGAAATGTTTGAAAACCTACTGAAATGAATGCTTTAAATAAACAGAAGCAACTTGTTTCTCGGGAAACAAGACGAGGTACAACATTAATTTCTGTTTCAAAGGACGCATTAGGACCTATTTTTGAGGGATGTCATTTTTCATGCGCACTGATATTCTAAATAGTCTAAATTCTGTATTTATTCAAATATTTGTTAGTTTATTTAAATGCAGTCATGTCATCACCTAGCTAAAACATTATCAATACTTTCCAACCCCCAGAATTCATTATTCAATAAATAATAATAATAACAATAATTTTTTTAACCACTTTGTTTGCATTTTTTATGGGGGTTGGTTAACATAACTATTTTTGAAGTAATTCATGTCACAGTTAAGTCCTGAAATTCATTCTAATGCTTATTTTTTTGGTTAGGTTTTTTTTTTTGCTGAAATATGATTATATTAACTGCATCTTCTACTGCAGTTTCTCTCATATCCTTTCAGAAATCATTCTATTTGACAAATGCCCAAACAACAACACCTACGAATACATCGACCCTCGTACGTTCACTTTGAACGAGAAGTCGAAAGACTCTCTTCAAGATTACACGAGAGAAAGCAATCCGTACGTCATCGACAAGCCGACTCTGCCCGATAGAACAACCTCCTTGTGGAAGCAGACAACAGTTCAAAGTGTCACACTCCCCCACATTCCACGCAGAACGCCACCAGCTCCTCCACAAGAAGGACAAGAAAGTGCGCCAGGAGAGCCTCCGACAAATTCCAAGATTTCTTCAAAAAGGGTACATAAGGGTTCAGTGAAGGTTCATAAAACTCCTCCTGCTCCTCCTAAACCTCCGAGCGACTACGAGCGCCCTTGTCCTCACCCACAAGATAACCAACCCTACGTGAGCGTCATCCAGCGAAATTTGAACGCAGATTTGAAGAAGAACTTTGAAGAACTGAAGAAATGCAGAAATTCAGCCTTCCTGAAGCCAGATTCCGGTGACATAGTGAGGAAAGCAGCAGCAACAGAATCTGTTCCTCAGGATGGAGACAGGTCAGGCACCTCCTCAATTTACGAGGTTTCTCCGACTGCTGACGTCAAAAGATTCAGCATCAGGGATGTACAGAGATCCCTGAAGTTGCTAAACTTGGAGAAACATTGCGAACTCTTCGAGGAGATGCAGGTTACGAGATATGAATAATTATTTGGTGCTACATTGTGGTCTACAAATGGCATTTTGTTTACTTTCTGAAAATACCACGAAGATTGATGTGGGAACTATTCTTGCCTAATCGCTCACACACTGTACTCATGAAATTGTTTTTTTTTATTTTTAAATTTGTTAATTTATTATACTGAAGAGTTTCTTACATTCCAAATATTTCTGATTTAATCATATTTTATTAAATTTTACAATTCATTTTAAAACAGGTTGATGGAGAGCTTCTATTGGAGATGATGTTGCGCGAGGAGATTCTAACCGAAGATTTTCACTTGACAAAATTCGAGGCCATGAAACTCATAAAATTTGCAAAACATGGATGGAGACCCAACATGTGAATGGAGACTTTTTATTTCACTTTCAAACAGAAATCCAATTTACTTGTTTTTCCCAATTCTTCTTTCATAAATGTTTGCTAATAATTTGGTAGTGAATCACATAATTCAAATAGGGAATATGTGCATGTTGTTATACTTACTGCTGTAGGTATTAGAAATTTGATTTTCGACTTTTAAATAATCATAATAATTTGTGAAATAATCATAATAGAATGAATGTAATGACAATTATTTATTGTTGACTCTGAAGACTTAGGAGAGTATCACTATTCAAAATTATCTTTTTTGTGACTTTGTTGAACTTTTGAATAATTCACTTTCTATTTGTTACCAAGCAATATTCTTTTGTTACTTTTGACTTCATTGTTTTATTTCAATTCATAAAAAATACTGAACCATCTTTGCGTTGATTTGCTCTTGCGAATATTCAATAAATAAATGAAAATGAAATCATTTCACTTGGTTTTAGAATGGAGTTACACTGGACAGTATTTCTAAAAAGTGACATTTTGCTGATAAACATCCTTGATCCACTGATCACCTTTAAATCCAGGGTTGCCAATAATTTTAAGGTGTAAACTTACGGGCATTACAGAATCGAATATTATTTCAAGCGGGCATTATTGCTTCCATTAGGAAGTCTGATTCCCCTTTTTCGGAGGAGGGGGAGGGGAATTTATTAAACTTATGGAAGAAAAGATGAGATTACACACACACATGTGGCAAAGTCTGTTCTAAGAAGAATATCAAGAATATCAATAAGGAATAACTGAGTTATTCTTGAGCTTTTCAGACGCAGGATTCGTAATTATTAAAGTTGCAGTGATTCTCTAAATATTTCAGTAGCTGTTCCCAAATTATGGAAATGATAATTAATATGGAATGTATCAGAAAGATTTTTTCTTTATCTTTTTATCTCACTTCGATCGACTTCTTTTCGTCAATTTATGATTTGATCTTCATACCATTGTAACGGTTAACCTGCAATTCCTGCCAAGTGACAAGAGTCGTGCCATTTTCGATATGCTTCATGCTTTCAAACTTCCGCATTGTTGTAATCCTGGAGACGAGCCGTTATTAAATTTCTTAATTAATTTTTGTATTGTTATATTTAGAATATTTCTAATCTTTCACCCACTTGTTAACCGAATATTTATTGAATAAATCCAACTGTCAATTCGGCTTATATTAGGTCGAGTCGTTTATCACAATATCATGATATCAAAGCGTCTCTTATCAAGAGGAAAAATTAATTTATTCACAGTTTCCATGATTCAATCACAAAATAATAAATAACAACAAACAATATCAATAATAATAACCAGAAATATTATTTTATTATTATTATTACACATTTCCTTAATTAAGATGAACGAAGAGTTGAAAAATCCAGAATCCGATATTAGAGATAAAATCGCCAACAATTTGTTAAGACGATCTCAATTTATTAAGCAATAATTAATTTATCAAGTTAATAATTTGTCACTTATTAAAATAAGTTAACTGATTATATAACCATCCTCTCAAAGACATGTCCATTTAAGGGATCCACGAGCAACGAAACTAAAAAAAAGAATTTCATGTCAGTGCAACGAATGGATCGCAGATTCGTGACTTCAATAACTTGTCCTCAACTTGTCTTAGTCTGGTCTCTAGAAGTTTGAAGCATTCGCTTAAAAAAAAACTTTTGGATAGAATCGTATTTATTTTCTTCTGAGCTGAGGTAAGTGACTTATTTTAAAGTGTAATTAAACAAAACTATTTCTTCGAATGTCTTCATTCATTCATGAATGAATGAATTAATTAATTAGTTAATTAACTTTTTTAAAGAATTTTTAATTAATTATTATCACTTGATCGGTTCGGAATATTTGTTCGGAATCAAAAATGTCAAAAGTTAATGTCGTGAACAATTAGCTTTTTGGTAAGTTATGTCACTTTTAATTTTTTTTTTAATGTAATTCATAAAAGTTCCATCATTTGTGAATGAAGACAGGTTGCAGAAAGAGGCAAACAATGAACGAATTGCAATGGAAAGGCGACTACACCATGGAAGACTTCGTGACCGAGTTCAGCAAGAGGACCCCTGTTCTCATGAGGACCCTCACTGGGACTCTTGGTTGTGATGAGCTTCACGCTCTCAGCAAGGACGAGGTGTGATGTTTTTTGCCTGTGTTTCCGAACCTATTGCATAATTATTAGTTTGTTGATTTATGAATGATTAATCATGAATTTTGTGCAGCATTTGATTACTAAATAACAATAACATGCTCAAAATAAATAACCTTAAACCTCAAAGATTTACTGGATAAAAAGCCTCAAGAAACAAAAGAGAATTGTCGTAGTCATGAGAGACAAATACCTCAGCATACCGGTCAAATACCCGGTACAATTCGAGCTACACGTCGATGCTGTTGAACCAAGTACGCAGCTTGTACTGGAAGCATTGCTTTAAGTACTGATTATGACATAAATGAAAAAAATATAAAAACTGCTGCTTCGATTTTTTCACAAATTGTTTTTTTTTTGTTTTTTTTTTAATTTCGACAGAAAAAAATGTTCCTGAAAGATCATTGTCTGAAATAATGGAAGAGGTTGATTTTGCTTCTGGCAAAAAATATTTCATCAGGGCAGTTCAGGATGAATTGCTGCCCTTCCAAATTGGTTCCTACAACGGTGCCAAAGCCAGATTTGGCTTCATGGAGATCGTGGACACATACGAGGAAAAGTATTTTCTTGGCTACCCCGTGTGCAACAGTGAGAAGAATGTCTTGAAATTATTTTAACTGCAGCACAACGCTGGTCGTAAAAGGAAGCTATTAATGAACTATAAAAAATATGAAAATTACAAATGATATATTTAAATTTGCAAAAACTTGTCCTACAAGTTAAACTTTAAATGATTGATCAACAAATAATCAAAGATAATAATATTTTTTAATGATAAACTCCAAATTAAATACTTTCGAATTAAACAGATCAGATCCATTCCAATATGTTTGCCATACCAGTCTACCTGAACATCCACTTGACGGTGGCCATTTCATTTTGCAATTTCCACCAAGAATCATTCGACACCTGGTTCAAACAGGTTGATGAAATTGTGAGGTCATTCCCTGAGGAAGACATCAAAGTGTGTGAAGGTATTGTTTTGGTTTGTAAAAATTCAACAAGTTCTTTAAAGTGGGAAATTCAAAATTAAATAAAACACGAAATGATCGACGATATAATATGTCGAGTGAGCACCGCAAATGAAAGCCAAATCATGTGAAAATACAAGATTACCCACATAAATTATTTTCAAACCACATAATAATTCCAAACTGTTTCCTCCTTCAGAGATAATTCTCTTTGACAAACGACCAGCTGACTCTCTGTACGAGTACATCGATCCTCGAACTTTGAGCTTCGATGAAAAGTCGAAAACCTCTTTCGCAGATTACACAACTGAGAGTGTCCAGCATCGCAAGAGACCAAACTCCATTTGGCAGGGAACCATTAAAAGCGTTCGCTTGCCCCAAATTCCTGTTCTAAGCCACCGGTTCCAGCGAAAGACATCACTAGATGGAAAAGTTGCAGGAAAAACTTTAAATCAGACCAAGATGCTGATTCCATCCCGGAAAATCAAGGCAGAATGGCCTCTGTAATTTGTCCATCGTCGAATACTTACGAAAGTACGAAACAAGAACGAATCTGCCCCGAACTCCCCGACGACAAGTATTACGAAGAGTTGATCAAGCGAGATCAATTGGCACAAAATATGAAAAAGTCCATCAATCGGGCGAGCAGCCCAAATGTCATTCTTCCGAACCCAAAATCTGAAAAATTGATGAGGCAAAAATCAGTTCCAGCAATTCCAGTTCCCACTCTGCTCATCCACGAGATTTCATCTACTGACCTGAAGAGGTTCAGAATTAGGGACGTGAAAAGGTGTCTGAAGCTGCTCAAGCTGGAGAAATACTGTCAACTCTTTGAGGAATTGCAGGTCAGCGAAATTAAATTGTTTGTGCAAGTTGATTTAAAGCTGCTTAAAATATGACACGGATGGATGGATGGATAAATAGGAATTTATCCGAATTTGAAGCAATATGATTTATAATATTTTTATCATAATAAATTTTACCATAAACATTTATTTATATATTTTATTATAAACATGTATTTATATATTTTATCATAAAAGTTTCCACAATTCGTCCAAATTTGGACAAATTAAAAGCTTATTTTCAAGATTAATCTCTTGGTGTCGCTATTTTTCAAAGATTGACGGAGAGCTTCTGACAGCTATGGATGAGTCGATCCTCGTGGAAGAATGTCACTTCACAAAATTTGAGGCAATGAAGCTCATTAAATTTGCAGTGGATGGATGGAGACCCAATCACTTATGAACAATTTTGATCAATTAATCAAAGATTATCAATTGTTATCAAAGCCATTTAATCGCTGATTATTTTTTGGTTTTATTTCTTTTTTATTTTAACAAAAGTAAATTACTTTGCGCCGAATAACATAACCAACCGCATTCATGAATTGATAATTATTTTCTTAGATTTTCTTAGATTTAATTTCCAGAGACTCAGTTTTAATGTTTTACTTTGATTATAAAATCTAATTATTTGTCCTAAATGTTGATTTTTGTCAAAGGAGGAATCAAGAAACCTTTGCAAAAACCCATTAATTTGATGAAGATTTAAATTTGACTCAATTAAAAGCAAATTGTCTCAATTTAGATGCCAGTAAAACTTTAAAGAGAATCATTTACATGCTACAGCACTACATTCTCAATAACGAAATCCACGAAACATTGTCGAGTCAGATCATTTTCGATTATCAAAATGGGTGTAGCAGGTTGAAAGGCATCAATGATTATCATAATATTAAGTGTAGTTAAGTCCGTATTCAAATTATAAAGCATCCTCCATCTTTCAAAGTAACATCATGTAATCGTCAAGAGAACAAATCGCAAATTGCCAGGCTCAAAGCAGAAAATGTTTTAAATTAAATAAACACGATATTACTCAAATCCAGACAAATAAATAATTAATAACAACCCAAAAAATTTAAAGCAACCCTAAAGCAAACTAATTACTCCTCACGACGAACTTAAACATTCAATTACTATTGCTTAATTACTGCAATTAGCACAAGCTGCGCCAAATTTGTTTGGGGAAGTTTGAGTATTTTCCAGCGGGATAAAAATAGTCACCGATGATTTGCGTCGAGATGGCTCGCTTGACAGAATTCGTTTTGATGTCAATACTGATGACCTTACGTAATAATTATAACTTAGCAGGTTATTATTAATATTACATTCAATGTTACTAATAAAATACACAATTAATTCCTTCTTGAGAGTCATGTTCTCATTGTTCCCAATCATGACAGGCACGTGGAATATATCGAAAGGTTCGCATTATGAATTGAAATCTTATGAATGGACACTGTAAGGGCTTATTTAATTAGTCACTGACAAGTGATCGAAAATCAACTACCAATAGCTTTCAAAACCCACAGCATTAACTTGCATAGCGCAAACAAGCCAATGAATGACTGTTCACACCACTTATGGCCAGCAGTTGAATAGAAATAATAGTCTGCATTCTCATGCAGACCTCGTCAAACGACTCTGTTCTCATCGACAGAGAAGCTTATTTTGATATTTGACTTGTCCGAAAAAGGTTCCAAAGAGATTTTTCTTACTGAGATTTGGACACTAAACAAATTGACTTTATATCAATATCAATCCATTTGAAGTATTTTGGAACCAAGAATATCGGGTAAGGTATATTCGTTGTCTTAAAATTCATATTTTGATTTTTGGTCCTGGTGGTTTAGGTGGATATTTTGTTAATCTTTCTTTTGTATTTTTTGTATTTAATTCCTATTTCGTCTAAACTAGGTCGATAGTTCACAGGGAGCAGTGACCTTATTAAATGCTTTCATCTCAATAAATTTATTCAATTAATTTGATTCAAACTGCTTTAAATAAAGGACTTCAATAAAAGAAATATTTATATTCAAAGATTCTTTTGTAGCGAAAATAATAGTAATAATGAATGAAGAAGATGTTGTGATTTATTTCTTAATTTATTTACAAGTCATGACTTCATGAAATCCTGAGTATAATTACAAATATTTGTTTGGTCTGAAAATTCATTTCATCTTGTAAAACCATATTCCTTCACACTTTTTTGTTTAATGCAATTAAGCATAATAATAATATTCATGATAATAATATGTAATAATAATAATAATACGTAATAATAACATGATAATCATCCTGGTAATTGTCTAGAAAATGTAATATCGTTTGTAGGAAGACAATTTGAGAAGGATGAACTACGTCGATGTGGATTTCATACAAAAGGAGTTGAAAGAGTAATCATTTGTTTTCTTCATTTGGAGGAATTAACTTCAAAACTCTTTTTATTACGAACAAACCATCCGTAAATTTTAATTAAACATAAATTAATTAATTAATTAATTAAATTAATTTTCATTAACATAAAATATTAAAACCAGGAGAGCAGCCACTGACAATGAGTCACACTACGCTGAAGTTGTGTCCCAGAACAAGCCACCCATGGTTAAACCAGTAAGTTTGTAATATTAACTTTAACAAATAAAGTTATTATTATTATTATTATTATTATTATATTAACTTTAACAAACAAATTTATTATTACTTGGTTTTTTTCTTTACGATAACCGAGATTTAAATTGTCCAATTCCCTGTTGATATTGTTATTCTCTGTGCGAAACTTTATTCTGTGAAATCCCAATTCCTAAACCACGCTGTATTGAAATGATTTTGCAAATTGGAAAACCACCAATATGGTGTTACACGCAATTTTTGGAATAACCGCAATGTCTTTTGGCAATGGATATTACAATTTGCATGACGTTATTACTATTATTAATTATTAATAATAATTTTAAGAAGTATTATCGTTTCTTGAAACCATTAACTCCGTCATGTTGGTGGCAGCCTGCAAATGAGATCATAAGAGATATTGAAGTAACATAATTCACAATAATTGCCGGGACATCCAGCCATCTACATTCTAGGATAATTTCATGACAGTATTCGATGATTATTTCTACTTCTTTAGAATTTAGTGATAATTCAACTTTTGTACGACTCCCTCACTTCTGCACATCATCTTTGGCGTGCAGTTTGGCCGAATGGGTTGCGTTCCTGCATGCGGTCGTAATAGCAACAGTCATAACTTGTCGTGCTCGCAACCCAGCCTGCACCGCCAGGAAGCGCCCTCGGGTAGGGGTAGGTGCTATATAAATGGTAGATCGATTAAAGTGCCTTCACATCCCATTGGGATACAAAAGGCACTCAAAATATCGGCTAAATAAACAAAATCTTCTTCCTTTCTTTTCCAAGGACACCTTGGTGGAATATTGAAATTGGACTGAGAGGCTCCATTGCCTTTAATTGTTCCACTTGGTATCGCCTTAGTAATCTCGGAAGGAGGCAGAAATTGTTGTTATATATTATTATTATTATTTATTATTATTATTACTATTAAATATTATTATTTTTGCCTTATTATATCCGCACATTTATTGAAGGTAATACTTAATATCTACAATTAACATCACTTTCGTTTTGTGGCAGTCGTGTTTTGAGCTCGAGCAACTTTGTGAGGGATTTGGATGTTCATTTATTTTTATTTATTTTTATTTTTTTCAAACACACCCGAATTTAGCTTCCTCGTTCGATCGTGCGACAATTAAATGCAATTATTTTCCCTCCGCAAGCCGATGTCGCCAACGTCAACCGACGAAACTCTCTACAGACTGCTGTCTGATCACAAGATCGAGAAGCTCAAACTATTAGCCAAAGTTGGGGACATATTCTTGGTTGGTTAATGATGGTTTTCACTTACTATTAACAACAATTGAAGACTTAACCAGTTAAAAATCGACTATTTTCTCTATTTTAAAGTTGTAACAGTTAACTGAATAATGGAAGATTGATTGATTGGTTAACACGTGAGAAGACATTAATTAGAAGACGACAAATTATTTCCTCTCACGACTTTTGATTTTTGGAAATTATGAACTTATGATTTAAAATGCCTGTCAAACCACAACTCAATCATCAAGCCTTCAATGAATTTACGTCCACTAAATCAATGAATTACAATTTGTTAAAGTATTCAAGCAGGGCAAATACATTAGATTTCCACATAAAATTAAACCATATAAGACATTATTTAAAATCTTTATTTAAACAAAACTTTAATTTCAATATGAATATAACTTACAATTAATTGTACATTTTATAAAGAGGAATTAATACTATAAAAAAAAATTATTAGCAATCTTAAGCAAGCTTATTTTCAGAGCAAAGAGCAGGAGAAAAATGGATTCATCACAGGCACCCTTTTACAAGTCTCCCCAAAGAACAATCATCATTCCAATGTGACTCTGCCTCTTGTCAAACTGGTGCCTTACACGCCAGGTATGTACAATAATATAATTTACGAAAATATTACAGCTACGATATTACAATTTGTTCATTTAACCGTGTTTACCAGTTCTGCCAAGGCTTCCATTACTTTCCAGCACCTCGCTATCATCGCCCGGAGTTCCTCATTCTCCGAAACCCAAGAATCCAGTCTACGTGGACATGAACGACCTTAAATCGCCAAAAAAAGACCTCGAGACCTTTACAGGATTCTGTTGGTTGAGTCAACTTAAGTTTTGTGGACTGAAAACTATTAAACTAACAATTCATTCATTCATTCTTTCCAACCTGTTTAATAATATAAAATGTTAATTTTACAATGAATACATAAATATTCATGAGATGTTAACTAAATTTTTCATTTCCTTGCTTCCTTCAGTTAATGATTTTTCGGGCAAACCACTACCTCAAGTGCCGGTCTTACCTGCCCCCTCTCGAGACAAGAGTAAACTTCTAGCCAAACAAAAGGTATTCACTCTAAAAGCCTGCTATTTTAACGTGATATTACAATTAAATATTAATATTTACGTTTTATTATTTATGTGACATTTACAATCAGCTTTACGATTTTCAAGCATTGGCAGACAAAATTCCGTAACAAGTCTAGTCTCCTTAGTGTACTCATTTCTTGTCATTGTGATTTTACACGCGATTGTAATGATTACAATATTGATTACAAATGTTATTTTATCGGCCATCTTAAACTCGTGAATCAGCTGTCGAAACTGAAGTCGGATTTCAAGTACTTGGACTGCGAGGTTCCAGTCTTTGCTGTGTACGATCGAAAAAGCTCAAACAAGGAGAAGGAGGTCTTGACCTTCAAGCAGAAACAGTTGGGTGTCCTCGTCTTTTCAAGCACCATGGGGTGGTGGCTCATCAAGATGATGGACGGGACCACCACGTCCCTGGGGTGGGTACCAAGGGACTTCTGGAGAATAATGCCGGTGAGTCATTAAAGCAGTAATCGTCGTTGCAGAAATGATATAACTCCGCCAGATGATGAGTAAGAATTATAAAAAAAAAATGGAAATGCACCAAACTCGCTTCAAAAAATAAATTGTCAATCTTTAAAGAATGAATATTTCAAGACAAATATCCAAAATCCACAAATCCTAAATCCTAATAAATCCTCAAATGGCCGCCAGGAGAGCATGGAAGATGATTACAGCAACAGCAACTACAGTCCCTGGCTGTCCAGTGAGTCCGATGTCACGGAACTGGAAAAGAAGCTCTTGGCAAATGGAGATGACAGAAACTTCCTCTTTGTTTACAACAAAAACGTTATTATTCACAACTTTTGAACTTTTGAATCCTCGTAAATAAACAAAACTTTAGACTTTAACGAAAGAGTAATAATAACTTTATGGACTAACGAAATATTATTAGATTTAGATTTTATTTAGTAATTTAATTTAAAAATGTTAGTTATTAAATGTCTTGTTACGAAAAATAGCAAAAATAGACAAAAATCACAATTTATTGATCACTTAATGACTATTTTTAAAGTTTCAATATTAATATCAACTCTCGAAAATCCAATCATCTCAGGAGCAGAGTTACACTCTCCTGGTGAAGTGCAACAGCGTGGTCCACAGCTTCGCAGTCAACATCCTGCCAGCAGACAAACAATTGGTTTTCAGCGGCATGTACTTCCAAACCCTGGACAACTTGGTCCTCTACTTCAAGCGAGTGTCCTTCAGTGCCAATGGGGTCGATTGTACCCTTGGTTCGCCCTTTAAGAACGACTGACATGGCTGGCTAATCACGAATAGCGGGTTGTTAGCTGTTAAGTATGAGAATCAGGCTCATGGATTCGATGAAGTTGATTTGTGGAGCTGTTGAATTTTCAATGTTAATAATTTCAATGGTCACATTTTTGGAGGTTAAATTTGTTTTGTTGAATAAAATCTAATTGATTGAAAATTTATTAGGTGATTAATTAAAGACGCTGTTTGAAGCTAGTATAGTTTTATTGCTCTTACACTGGAGTCTTTATGTTGGACCTTTTTAACCATGCGATCCTTTAATATTCTCTCTAAGGCGCTAAGATGTCATTTTGCATTTCGACATTTTTTTGAATAAATACTTTTATTTGATTCGTTAATTTCTGAAAGTTTATGTGACTTTAATTTATTTGGCATTCGTTAATGATAGAAAGTTTCCACCGTTTAAATTTCATTGCAATAAATAAATAAATAAATAAATGAATGAATGGATGAATAAATGAATAAATAAATAAATAAATGAATGAATGGCATTAAGTCATAGTGAAATATTAACGGCAGACACGGCTTTTTTTGCAGTTATTCGATCAATTTTGTTTCGAAATGATGAAATAACTTTATTAAATTTGAGGGATTATTTCATTGTAAATAGTTCTTTTGTTCATACGTGGTAGAATTCAATCCAAATTTCCAAGAATTGCGAACCGAATAATGCTGAGAATTGTTTTGGTACAAACGAATTTTACGATCTCAGGTGATGGTTTGCTTTCCAAATTGAAAACAGGGGGGAATGTTGTTAAATTGAGACTGAAAAAATCTTGAAGCGACATAAAAAGTGAGGCGATCAAACATTCGCGAACGTTTTATTGTTATTCGAAATAAAACTGGTAAAATATTTTACAGAAACTGAATATTCACTTTTAATGAAGCGATGGATTCAATTTGGAAATGTTCAGATTCATTGAAACCGTCCATTCGAAATTCATTCGTTCATTTAAAATGAGATGACGTAAAAAATAATTACTCTATGTTGATATGATATTGAAATGTTGATAAATTCTGTGAATATCAACCTATCATTTAGCATTTTATTAAACCAAACGACCAGGAAATGATTCTCTCCAGTTAACAGTGAATTGGAAAATTATGTCCTCTCGTGAAGAGACACAAGGATGCCTTTTGTTCGTGGAGAGGCGTTCGAAGAAAGCAAACTGGTTGCCACAAAAAGAAGAAAAATGAAAAAAATAGAAGAAAACCCGTTAAAGTTTTTATGCCTTTCGTCAATTCAATGAACGCCCTCTTCGTTACAAAAGCACAACTCTACGATTCTTTGGAGGCAAATGATGATGATGATGATGATGCTGATGATGATGATGATGATGATGATGATGATGATGATGATGATGATGATGATGATGATGATGACGACGACGACGAAGACGACGACGACGACGACGACGACGATGACGATGATGATGATGATTATAATTACGACGATTGTAGTGGCCACGAATATATAGATTTTACTAAAGACAGGAATTGTATTGTATTCTTATGTTTGTTGATGTTTGTTTATTTACCATCACCAACGAGTTTCAACTTTTACGTTTTAGGCCATGCATTGCAACTGGGTGAAACGAATCTCTTACATGGTCTTACCTTCATTTAAATCTCCAGCTTTATTTAATATTTTTTTTATAAATCTTCATTTAATCCGGTATTATTAATTATCGTTTCCATAAAAACCTTTTCCAAAATTTTCAAATAAATCTCCAGTGTATTTAATCTAGTATTACCAATTATCGCTTCCATAAAAACCTTTTCCAAACGATTAAAATTGTTCAAATCAAATTTAAACTCAACAATTCAGTCCAATAGGAGTTTGTAAGTTTGTGTTCCCACAAAAATTAAAAAAATTTTTTTTTCTTCTGAAGAGAAATTGTAAAACAGAAATAATCCGCTGCTTTTGTCTCGGAGAGAAAAGAGTTTCCAACCTGCTTTAATGTCTTCGGTTTCTTATTTTCACACGTTACTCGTTCAAATACTTTCCATCAATCACTCCATGTGTTCCACCGCACCGAGGTATAAAACTCTCAAGCGAGCAGACGATAAAAGGAAATCTTGCTCTCTAACTTTCAAAGGTATCCTTCATTCTAAGAAGTGGAGTGGATTGAAATACGCTTTCATTCGTGGATGCTTTTTGAAGTTTCTCTCAAAGTCGATTTTGTTTTCACTGGCGATTCAAAGTTCTTGCAGGATTTCTCGGGATTAAAGTTTGTTTTGACTTTTCCGTACGGTGCCTGGCTTTTTGTGTAAAAAGATAAGATTTGGTGTGACGCAGGAACCCGTAAATTCATCTAATTTAGGGAGACTTAACTTAATTTTGTTCGAACTCTAAAAATACCTTCGCACGTGGCTTTCTTAAATTTAGTTGCCTAGGCAAAATGCTGTCGGACTAAGCTGGAAAAACAAATTCCTTATCCACTTGAAGTGGAAGTCCTGGTTGCTCGAACACGAAAGTACTTGATTGAAGGTCGGATCGAATCTTACTGATGAATGGTTGAACTGTCGAGCCTGCACACAGTCCCCTCAAAACACCAGGACACTCACCATGGGCAACTCTCACCACAAAACCATGTTCAAATGGAGCAGCACCGAAGATCAGCATCCTTTCTCCTGGAACAGGTTCATCGCAGTCGAAAGGCGACGGAGGCGGAGACAGGATTTGGCCAACTGCTGTCGCCAAACAACCGCCTTTCTCTTCTCCCACGTCGGATTGTCGGCCATGATCGTGGCCTACACTGTCATGGGTGGGTTCCTCTTCAGAGCCCTGGAAGGACCCTTCGAAAAGGAGGAAAAAAACCGAGTGGCCGAGGTCAAGGCGAGACTCATTGGCGAGATCCTTCAGGCAGCAGACTCCACGGGCTGCTTCGCTGACGACGGCAGGATGCTCTTTGTTCGGAGTTTGTTCCAGGCATCGAAACCGGATCGAGATGTTGAAAGATTTAAAGGCAGCAAAAACAACAACAACAACAGTAACAAAAGCAACAACAATAACAACAGATCGACACCCATGGACTCCTTCTCCTACATAAACTCTTATTTTCCTTGGATTGGACTCCCTCCCAGAAGACAAAACGTTCTTAGAAGAAGAATCCGCACTAGAGAGGACCGCCAATCCAAAGCAAGACAGCTCAACAGATCCTCTTTCAATTCAACTCTTCACCAGAAGTTTAAAACCTTTGCTTTGGAAATCTTCAGGGCCATCAAGGAGTCTGGGTGGAACGGGCAGGACGACACGGAAGAAGCCTCCATGCAGTGGTCTCATGCAGGGGCCATCCTCTACGCCATCACCGTCATCACGACTATAGGTTGTCATTGAAGCTTGTTCGTCTTCTTGTTTCAGTTGTTTCGATGTTACTTTCATTTGATTGGTCCACTAACGTCTGCTCAAATTTAGAGCTAAAAATGTTAAAATATCCAGCCTCGAAAATTTGTAGGATAAGTTGTGTCAGGTTGGATCCATCTTCGAGGGTTAATGAAGCATAAAATTTAAGTCATTAAAATAATTAGACATTCA